>JXCR01145569.1:0-15538 GCA_002079205.1 Phalaenopsis hybrid cultivar | reverse complement strand
TATATATATATATATATATATATATATATATATATATATATATATATATATATATATATATAGAAAAAAAGAAAGAACAGAAATTAATTTTAACATATGAAAAAAATAAATTACATTTTATTATTTTATATAACCATTATGACGAAATCATTCGTGAAAGGAGAGATTTGCCCCACAAGAGGCAAAGAGGCACCCCTATCACCATACATAAAATAAGCTTATTAGTGATAGAAAACGGAGCGTATTCTTCCTACATAAGGTTGGAGATAATGCTTGACACTCATTTCAACACATGATCAATTTTAATTGGACACATGATGCAAATTTGTAAAGAAATAATTTTTCAAAAGAGAGACCCTAGTGTCAACTTCCAAAAAAGCTCTTAGGGGTGGTGGGCACCCAGGACTTAAATACAGTTTTTCGGCCATACACATAGCTGATGTGAGACTTTTTGTTCGTGACATTTTTCTTCACCCAATCACGTAGCAACTTCGTCGCGGATCGGCTCCACCGAGGGTCTCACTGGATCATAGAGAGTCCACACATACCACTTGTCACCTCCCAAAAAAGATCTTAGGGGTGTTGGATAGCCCAGGACTTAAATACTGCTTTTCGGCCCTACACCTAGCCGATATAAGACTTTTTGTCCGTGACACTAGGGACCCTTTAATAAATGTCACGAGTCATCTATTTATAACAGATAAAATAAAGAAAATATAATATTATATTTTTGCCATTTTTTTTATATTTAGGCCACCTAAATCTTTGCTATCAAATAAAAAATATAATCATTTTAATTTAAGGTGGTGTTTGATATCGTATTTTTAACTGGGATTAGTGATGAATTTAAAGTAAATCCAACAGAACATCCAAAATGAATTTTAAATTGTGTGATTAAATTCTATTAAAGACATAATTAAAGCATTCACTGAAGGGCCCATATTTTTTGTGCAAACAAAGGAGCCAAAGCTTAAGCGCCAACCTTGGGCGCTGAAGCATCAAGTTTGCTCGGCGTGATCTCGAGAGGCGCCCTAAGCGCGCCAACCCCCGGTGCAGTTACTCCGTTTTCTGAGTATTTATACTAATTTTGAGCGGTGTAATGATGGGGTGAGTGTAGTCTTCATTTGGCGTTCTTTAACAAGTTTCTGATGAAGAATAGAAGAGTTGGAGAGGGGGATTTTTGGAATCCCAACGTGTTGTCGAGCGTCCTCTAAGTTTCTTCATGTGAGTGTGGAGAAGAAACTTTTGTGAGTCATTTGTAAAACCATTTGATTTTCATAGTAAATTTGTGGTGGTGTGACTCCATTGATTTTTCTCGTTTTCGGGTTTTTCCACATAAATTCTAGTGTGTTTTTCTGATTGTTTTGATTTTAATTTTCTTGAATGATATGATCATATTTCGCGTTGAAACTAGAAAGAGATTCTTTGGGAATAATTTCTCACAACACACTAACTCAAATCTCATGATTTTTAAGGTAATAAAATGTTTGTTAAATCTAAACACTTAAAAACAAACAAATTTTTCCACGTGGAAGGAACGGTTTGGTATCCCACAAGCAAACATTATACAAAATATCTGTAATTTACTATTAATAACAAAGGAGTAGTTCATGATTATTCTGTCTGCCATACGCAAAGGCTGCGTTTCGATATGGTTGGTAATTAAGGAAAAATAATATAAAAATAAACACCACAAAATTATAATCAATTGATAATGGTGAGATTTTTATTTAATTTACTTTTCTGTCTATCAAAGAGAATGACGCACTCAAACAAATTCACGTTTAAAATAATATTTTCTTATGCAAAAAATATTAATTAAAATCTATTTTTATATATATTTCCTTAACGAACACAAATGCTGATTTACAGATTTTATTGTTTTTTTTTTTTTCTGTTTGGAGTAAAAGAAAATATCATTTTAAATGCGAATTTGTTTGAGTGCATCATTCTCTTTGATAGAAAGAATAGTAAATTAAATAAAAATCTCACCATTATCAATTGATTATAATTTTGTGGAATACACACACACGAAAGAATTCAATCTCTAAAAGTCACATGGTATCAGAGCCATACCAATCTTTTTCGGTATGACGACTGCTCTTCCTCCCAAGAAATATCCTGTCTCTTCTGCACCTGCCCATGGTCAGTGGATCATCGATTCCGGCGCTTCTCATCACATGACTGGCGATGTCTCCCTTCTCCATGTCTATATGTATTGCAGAGACAACTCCACCATCCGCGTTGTCGATGGTTTTGTCTCCAAAGTCATCGAATTTGGCTTCGTGCGCATCACCCAAAACATTCTACTCTGATTTGTGCTTCATGTTCCTACTTTAAATTGCAATTTAATATCCATAGAAAAGTTAACTAGTGATCTGAGGTGTATTGCTAAATTTTTCCATACCAAGTGTGAATTTTAGGATGCGGACTCGGGGACAATGATTGACAATGCTAGAGTTGTGCTCTGGTCTCTACGTCATTAACGGTGTTTCACCACTACGACCTCGCTACGAACATTTTTCTACCCATCATTTTGTCTTCAATTTTAATGTCAATAAAGATTTTGAGATTATGTTATGACATTTTCGTCTCGCCAATCCAATTTTTATGTATCTTGCAAAACTATTTCCAAGTTTATTTATCAATAAAGATGTTTATTTTTTTCAATGTGAATTTCGTCAACTTACCAAACACACTCGCACGTCTTTTTTATGTGTTGGTTACACCTCTTCTCGGCCCATTGCACTCATTCACAGCGATATCTGAGGCCCATCCCGTGTTATAACCCTTACCATGATTCGGTGGTTTGTTCTTTATTAATGATTACACTCGATTAACGTGATTATTTCTTATGAAAAATAAATTTGCAGTCGATCACATATTTGAATAATTTTATTCAATGATTCAAACACAATTCCAAACCTCCATCCAGGCACTCAAGACTGATAATGCAAAGGAGTACTTCACTTCTATTCTCGACTCTTATCTCTCCTCTAAAGGCATCCTCCATCTCAGTTCTTGCGTCGACACTCCTCAACAAAATGGGATCGCTGAACGCAAGAACCGCCACCCTCTCGAAGTAGCCCGTTGCCTCATGTTTTCCTCTAACGTGCCTAAGGTTTTTTTGGGGTGACGTTGTATCCACTACAGTCTAAGTCATCAACAAGATGCTTTCTCGGGTCCTCAAATTCCAAAATCCAGTCCAACTCCTTCTCAAAATCATTTTCCCATGCCAAGANATATATATATATATATATATATATATATATATATATATATATATATATATATATATATATATATACACAATGACTCATATAATATAACCGGTTAAATACTTGTCATAACCAAATGACCGTTATACCCATTGACTATTTAAACCTCTTATAATCTATGACTTTATCTTATTTCACACAATCGAGAGTCACCATAACACTAATCAAATAAATTATTCTACATTTTAGCACACAAATCTACGCATAACATATTTGCGTGTAAATTTGTATGATATGTTCCTATAAAAAAGTACTGATACAAATGCAATTTTAATACAAGAGAATTTTAACCATTTTGAAATTTTTTCATCAAATTAATTGATGCTCAAATGTATAGTATTCATAATGTGTAGATGATTGTACATTTGCACCACTTTTGTATAGATATGTATATGGTACACCCATATACTAAAGTGCACAAATCCTATGTATGTTTGATGCAAATAGTAGTCTAAATATATTTTGATATATTTTTATTATGATATGCTATTTTTCAACCAATGTCTTTACGTTCACATATCATATATTCTCAGTATAATTAAATCATTAAACATTTATAATAGTTTAATTAAATTAGATTTGCATGCTAAAACGTGCAAAAATTTATTTAATTTAGCATCTAATAACTAATTATTGAGAGAGAAGGAAGTGAGAAGGCACAGCGAAGTTGCTTCCCGCGCTTCTCTGTACTTCTCTCCTCGCCTTTGTTATCTCAAGGCGTGCAAGCTATCTCTCCACACAAGCTGTTACTCTTTCCTCCCCTTCCCTTTTTTCTGCCCTCTTCCCTTTATAACCTTCCATCATTGCCCTAAAACCTCCAAAGTTACGCACTTTCTGTCTCCAATTCTCTTTTCATTCCTCCGTTCACAAAAAANCAAATTTAGACTCTTTTTGATGAGTTTTTGGATGCACCTATTAGAGAACCGACTCCAGGCTCTATTTGGGGCCAAAATTGATTAATAGATTGGCTCATTTTTTCCATTCCTCACGACCTTTTATTCTCTTACATACCATACACTTTTTCATCTCCATTGCACCACCATTTTGGAGTCTATTAGTTATTTTTCCTTAATAATTTAGAGTTTGTGTGTTGAGATTAAGTGTGAATCTTTCACTGAGAGTGTTCGAGAAGGAGAAAATTGAGAGATTTCTTCTTCCTACAATTCCTTGGAAAGGCTACAAGGGATTTGCTTTGAGAAAGAGTTTCAGATTAGTGTTGTTTGTTTATTATTGTTTTATGAACTTTCTTTTATATATGAAATTTGTGTTTTATTATATCTTTCACATGAAGTCTAAGTAATTTCATTTATCTTTCTCCCTACTCTGAGATATGGCAAAATGAAGGGATAATACGGATGTGCCAATGTTAAAATTTAAAATAAATTGTGATAATTTTTCAACTCTGAACTTAATTTACTTTTTGATCTGGCTAATTGATTTATTTTAATTTGTTGTGAAACATATGATCTAAGAAATGGAGTATGAGTTCTATAACAAAGTGAGGATCACACTTGATTCCATGAAGGAGTATTTTGTTCATGAAATTAAGTGCAAATAAATAGGGAAATATATATTATTTGGAGTAGAATAGGAGATTTTAGGGTGACAGACTAAATTCCCCAATTTGTTCTTAGTGTTTAAGAACTAAAGCGAGAGTTAGCCGTCTGGTGATGGGAAGTTGGAGCTCTGGAGTGGGAGCTAGTATCCTCCTAGTCAAGCTAGNCTCTCCTCGCCTTTGTTATCTCAAGGCGTGCAAGCTATCTCTCCACACAAGCTGTTACTCTTTCCTCCCCTTTCTTCTGCCCTCTTCCCTTTATAACCTCCCATCATTGCCCTAAAACCTCCAAAGTTACGCACTTTCTGTCTCCAATTCTCATTTCATTCATCCGCTCACAAAAAAGTTGAGATCTTGTCCACCAATCCAGCTTTTTTTTGATGGGTTGTCAGCTCAGCAAAGGTTCCGAGTCCCCTATCCCTAGGGCTTCTGCTGCCGCCGCCATCGATGAGAAGAAGCTACATTACACGGCGGATCTAAGCTCCTACGAAGCTGCTTGCCAGCGCGACCCCGATCTGCAAAGCTTCGACACGAATCTCCATCTAAAAATGAACCGAGCCCTCTCAACACTCGCCGATGGAGTCGAGGTCCACTCTCTCTCCTTTGATGCCCTCAAAGAAGTCACCGGCTGCCTTCTCCAGATGAACCAGGAGGTCGTCAAGATTATCCTCGATTGCAAAAAGGACATTTGGAAAACCCCCGAGCTTTTCCAACTCGTCGAGGACTACTTCGACAACAGTCTCCAAACCCTAGATTTCTGCACCGCACTCGAACGCTGCCTCAAACGTGCTCGTGATTCCCAGCTCATAATCCAGGTCGCTCTTCAACAATTCGAGGAGGAACCTCATTACGAGAAGGCGTTGGAACTTCTGAGTGAGTTCAAAGCTGCTGGTAATCCTTTCACTGAAGAATTCTTTAGGGAATTTCAGGCGGTTTATACGCAGCAGCTATTAATGCTGGAGAAGCTTCAGCTANACAATTCGAGGAGGAACCTCATTACGAGAAGGCGTTGGAACTTCTGAGTGAGTTCAAAGCTGCTGGTAATCCCTTCACTGAAGAATTTTTTAGGGAGTTTCAGGCGGTTTATACGCAGCAGCTATTAATGCTGGAGAAGCTCCAGCTCAGGAAGCGAAAGCTCGATAAGAAGCTCAAGTCCGTCAAAGCTTGGAGAAAGGTCTCCTTCATAATTTTTGCAGCAACGTTTGCATCCGTAGTGATCTGCTCTGTTGTGGCTGCTGCTGTGGCGGCCCCTCCGGTGGCGGCAGCTCTGGCTGCGGTCTCGTCTATACCATTGGGATCAATGGGGAAATGGTTTGATTCTTTGATGAAGAAGTATGAGGATGCGCTGAGGGGGCAGAAGGGGGTGATCAGCTCTATGCAGGCTGGTACCTTTGTAGCCATCAAGGATTTGGATAATATTAGAGTTTTGGTTGATAGTTTGGAGATTCAGATCAGTTCGCTGCTTCAGTTTGCAGAATTTGCTTCGAAGGATGAGGATGCCTTCAAGGTTGGGGTTCAGGAGATTAAGAAGAAGCTGGGGGATTTCATGAAGAGCATCGAGGACTTGAGTGAGCAGGCTGATCGATGTAGCAGGGATATAAGGAAGGCTAGGACAGTGGTGTTGCAGAGGATCATTAGGTACCCGGAAAAAAAATTAACTGAATTATTCTAATTTTAGAATGTGTATGTGCATCGGTTGATTGATGAAGTTGTTTTGTATTTTTATTAGTCTTTTGTTCTGTCAAGGAAATAATTGTATACGCGTGAACTCATCTGAAATTTATTTATTTTTTTATGAAAGCAGAGACTAATGAGGCTTTACTAGGGTCTCCACCCTTTTCAATTGTTATTTTTTTCACTAGTTCTTGTGTTGCTTCATGAATGCATGACATTTAATGAGATATCATCAGATTTCTTTTAAATCATATATGAGTCACCTAGGCTCATAGGGTCGGCACAAGTGTTCCAAATGGTTTATGACTCCTATGTGTCTTGACATCTACCACATTTGTGAGCAAGATTCAGGAGAGGTAATCCTGCTTAAGTTTATAAATAGCCTTTTTGAGTTCAAACACATAAGTTGGATCTAATTTGATGATGGTACTGCATTTATATTTATTTTTTATGGGGAATTTACATACATACTACAAAAAAAACTCTTCTATTTGCCTATCTAACACCTAAACCTTATTATTTACTTATCTACCATCTAAAATTTCTCATTCCATAAAAAAACTACATACTTTTCACCCCTTTTGTAAACTCTCATGAACCCGAGTGGTTCTGGCTGGGTGTGGCCGTCTTCGCCCTCTTCTCCGTGAACGCAGCCAAGTGAAATACAAAGCTGATAGCTTTCCTCTTGATTTTGGCTGGCCATAGCTGATAGCTTTCCTCCGACTTCAGTCCTCCCGCTGCCTTGGGCTCTTAGACAGGCACTACCCTCTTCTACTGTTACAGGCCACTGAGTTTGAAAATGCAGTCAGACTTTTGCTTCATATGATTTTGATTTTGAGATAACTATGATATGTTGAAATTATTCTTAGTGCATTCAATTAAAATTTTTTGAATGTGTTTTGTATTCGATTTACAGATCATCTTTATCTTATGTATAGCATTTTGATCTCCATTTTATGTGTATTTTTAATTAGTTTTATGGCATTGTTGGTATGAAAATAAGATATTTTTATTGGACTTGATTTTTGGCTTATCTTTGGGAACAGTGAGCTTTTGGAGCCATTTGTTTTTAATTTTGTACATCAGTTTTTGTCAATGTGTTTTAGATATCTTTTATTTTTTTGATTATTTATTCATAGCTTTTTGATTGTTGAGTTTTAAGAGAGAAACAAATTTATATGAACTTTATAATTAAAATAAAACAATTTATATCATACCTTATCTATCTATCTATCTATCTAGAGACTATTTTATCTATTTATATTTATATATATATATAGGCTTTAGAGACTATTTTTTCTATTGAGTCAGTTGGGAAAGTTGTCAGCTTGAGGTAACTTATCATTATCATGCTTCAATTTTTAAGTGTTTTTGCTTTCATGTTATTTCTAATTTTTTATTTGATTGTATTTTACACAAACTCAGATATACAGACATTTTGAAAGTTTTCATCATGTAATTTTTTTATCTGTTGTAAAATTAATTATTTAAGTCATATTGATATATACGTGCTAATTTTTTTATCAAACATTTTATATTGTATAATATTTTATGCATTTTATAGAGTATATAAATATTGATAGAAACTTTAATAAAATATTAACAAATTTATGATTTATTATAACATGTTAAATAATATTCATGCATGTTAAAACTCTTGATATTTCGATATTTATGTGTTTGAAATGCATATACAAGTAGCGGAAAACTGGAGATAGTATGGATGGGTGGCTGGTTGTATTCTATGTATTGAAGTGAAAGGATGAGAGGTTAAGCATTTCTATTATTAAATATGAAATATTCAAAATGGAGATATAAGAGATAAATGAAAAATATGGAATGTTCAAAAATGAAGGTTAATATTTTGTTTTATTGTTGGTATCATGTTAAAAAAAAAAAAAACCTGTATTGTTATTTCTAACACATACTACTAATACAATTTTTTGTTTTTTTGTTCTGATATTATGCTTGATAGACATAACATGTGATACGTTCAGATATAATTTTTTATTTTCTTGAGGTGTGCTTTAGTGTTCATATGATGTTGAATTTGCATACATTTTTTTTTTTAAATATTGTTGTTGGCTTTGAGTAATCTATTATGTTGCTATTGTCCACTCATTCCTCACCCGTGTATTGCTTTTAGGAAAGGATGGGGCTCTAATTGAGTAAAAGTTGATGGTTCTTATTAAGTTCCTAATCTTAGATATGTTTTATTATTATAGATATATTTTTTTTACAATCATGATAATGTATATATTTAACTGAAAGATTGTATCTTGACTGTCATATGTATCTTAATTTTATTATATAGTTTAGTGATGTGAATGTAAGTATGTTGATATTTTTGCTTACTATTTGGTAATGAAGAGATTCGTTCAATTAGATCTTGGGAAATTAATTGATTATTATAACTCAATATGGTTTGGCCTGCCTCTATATAGTAGCTCAAATCAGCTGGGCTCAAAACAACCTTTTTTTTTTTTGGGTATCAAAATAGTGAATATAGGCTATAAAAATTATGGAGGGATAAGAGATAGATATATAGGTTGCTTAAGATTAATTTATATTTTACCCTTTACTTTATGCACTTGTGTTGAGTCGCTAGATGTGCTTGCACAGATGTGAGTGTTGAGAAACCATGAATCATCTGAATCAGGATGGGACAAATTGTTAGATTTCATAATTTAGTTTTCTAGTTTGGTGACCAAATTAATAGGTAATGCTCAGAGTAGGGTGTCTACTTTGAGAGCTGAGGAAGATAAACATTGTAGTTGTTCTTGAGATTCAAACCTAAGAAATGGAAATGGCGATGCATATGTTGACAAAGGCGATTGACTGCATAAGCTATGTCAGGACGTGTTACCGCGATGTATTGAAAAGCATCGATAAGTTTTCGGTAGGGTTGCTGATTATGAAAGGGCTGGCTCTGCTTACTCAATCCTGTAAGACGCACTTGCTTTGGATTAGAGAGGGGCTTATTGTTTTGTGTACCGGCTGTCTCGAGCAACTGAAGAATGGAACGTTGCTGATTTAGGAAGTTGCAACTATCAGATTTATACACTTCTATAGTGAGAAAACAGCTCACAGGTCCCATTTGCTTGAGAGGAAATTGCGCTGTCATAGCCTTGGTGAGATGTGAGATGAACTCGATATTATTAACGGTAATCAGTAGATCATCTACATAAATAATAGCAAATATAGTGATCTTGTTGTGATTACAGATAAAGAGAGAGGGGTCAGCTTTGCTAAATTGAAAGTCCTTGGAAGTAAATAATTTGGAGAGGTTTGAAAACAGAGCGATTTTTTTATTCCAGATAAGGATTTTTTAAGACGGCGCATGTTTAGGAAATTGAGGACCATGAAACCCCGGAGGTTGTTTAATGTATATTGTTTCATTGAGTGGATATGTCAAATTGTACGATGTCCCATTTGTGATGTAGTGCCACTGTAAAAAGTATGCGAATGGTAGGAAGTTTCACCACTGAACTAAATGTTTTAAGGTAATTAATACCATACTCTTGTCTATTGCCTTGAGCAACAAGTCTAGCTTTATACCTTGTAATCGTGCCTTGTGAATTAAGCTTGGTAGTATATGTCCATCATGAGCCAAGGATAGTAGTGTTTGGTGGTGGAGGAACAAGAACCCATGTTTCTTGCTTCTGAAGAACATCAAATTCTTCTTGCGAAGCTTGTTGCCAATGAGGGATCTTGGAGGCAGTTTTATAGGTGGTGGGATCTGGTGATGAAGGAGATTAAGTTTATGGATTGGTTTAATATTTACCATTTTAGAATGGGTGATCATCGGATGGCAAGGTGGAATCACTGGGACGGGAATAGGTAGTATAGGAGGGGAGTTTGCTTGAATGTGCGAAATATTGTGTGGGAGACTGGTATTGGTGGATTCTGTATTAATGCAGGCTTCGGTTGGGTAGATGTGGAGGATCAGTGGGTGGAGTTCGGTATTGATACATGGTGCTGTGGACTTGTTGGGTTAGAGGAATATCTGATGGGTGTAAGTCAGATGGGTGATATGGTGGACTTAAGAGTTGTTTTAGTGGGATTAGATGTGTTGGTAGCCGAATGGAATGGGAAGGAATGTTCATCAAATACCATGTGGGGAAACAATGATTTTATTTGTAGAAGGATGAAAACATTTATATCCTGTGTGTTGAAGAGAGTGCCCAAGGAAGATGCATGGGACTGATCTTGGTTCGAATTTATGTGATGCCGGAGGATTTCTCCATGGGTAACAGGCGCAGCCAAATACCCTTAGATGAGTATAAGATGGTGAAGATTTATGAAGATGTTCATAGGGGGATATGTATTTAGTTGTTCTTGTGGGTATCCGATTAATAAGATGTACAGTTGTAAGTAGGTCATCTATCCATAACTTATAGGGAAGTTGAAGTAAGGTTCGAGCGGTTTCAATGATATGACAATGTTTTCTTTCCACTACATCGTTTTGCTCCGGTGTGTAGCGACATGAATATTGATGGAATATGTCATTATCATTAAGAAAGGTATTTAAAATAACATTATTGTATTCTCATCCACCATCCGTTCGAAAGATTTTGATTGTAGTATCAAATTGGTGATGTAATTTAAGAAATGATATGGTGAGATTGGTAATTTCAGATTTTGTATACGTATGAAAAACCCAATAAAATCGTGAGAAATCATCAATAAAAAAGATATAATATCTATAACCATGAGTAGAAACAATTGAGGACGGGCCCCATACATCACTATGAGAAGTTCAAGAAGCTTATAATTATGTCCTATTCTAGATACAAAGAGTTGTTTGTGGCTTTTGCTGTGATCGCATGTATGACATGAAGTTGAACTTGAAGGGATGAAGATGACTTGTTTTCTCGATATGGCCGTTGTGATGTCGGAATGTTGATGACCCAAGCGTTGATGCCATAGTTGAGCTTGCTGCGATTTAGAAAGATTTGTAGAAAATGCTTGTGGTAGAATAGTGGATGTTGGAGTTGAGCAGAGTACTTTACTGCTTGGACCCTTCAGTATGATTTGTTGAGTCTGAGGATCAAAAATAACAAAACCAGAAGGATCAAAGGAAACAACGACGTTATTATCTTTGGTTAGTTTGTGGATAGGTAATAGATTATGAGAGAAGAGGGGAGTGTGATGAATTTGAGAGAGTTTGAGATTACAAGTTGGAGTAGTAAGAAGACCGTCACCTTTATGCTGAATCAGAACTGTTTGGCCATTCCCCACTGTGACGTGCTCCATTCCATTGTATGGCGTTGCTGATTGTAGCTAATTCAAATCAGAGGTAAAATGATCAGTTGCACCTGAGTCAAGGATCCAATCCTTGGAGGTAGTAGCATTGAGAGCTTGCGGTTGGTTTGTAGGTGTATACTCAAGATTTGTTCTGTGCAAACAAACAGAAGCAGAGTGTCCAATTTTATAGTAGATTTGGCATGTTACGTTGGATCTATTCGCTGATTCTCCTCCCCTGGATTGGTTGGGATAGCCTCCGCCGCCCCTTAAGGACATTGGTTGACCTCTCCTCTTGGTGCGATAATGCTGGTTTGGATGAGTTTTGACAGTGTTGAGAGCAAGAGATGTTTCCTTTGATGAAATCAACTTGCCATTATCAGAGTTAAGATTGATCTCCTCGCTACATGATAGGGAATAGAGTTCATCATGAGCAATAGGTTGTGCTCTTGTCCGAATTGCACTTTTAAATGCATTATAAGTGGGAGGAAGTCCATTCAAGATATATAGAATAAAATCTTCCTGATCAAGTTTAGATCCAACGGCATTGATATGATCGACCAACGTACGCACTTCAGTGAGATACTAAACCATAGATTTATCCTTCATGGCAAGATGATGCAGTTCATTCTTCAATTGTATTGCCACGGACCGGTTAGTAGTTTGCAATCGTTTTTCCAGAGTTGTCCAAATATCTGCTGTTGTTTGGAGATTGATGACATGAAGTAGAACTGTTGGTGAGATTAGTGGAGTAGAGGGATGCAGCGACATTTTGATATATGAGAATCCACTTTTGAAATCGTGGATTTTCTTGCCCTCCAGGATGAAATTGTGCAGGACATGAAGTGCTGCCATCTAGAAAGCCAAGGAAGCCACTGGCAGTACAGATTTTCATGATTTGCGCACTCCATACCTGGTAGTTCTCTGGAGTGAGCCAAGAAAACCATCTCATTTCAAATGTGTAGTAGAGCTTCAAGTAGTAGATGATTGATTGTTGAAGTTGCCCAAAAAATCCACCAACATTTGAAGAGAATCTCTTCAGAGCTAATTTCATTTCACGAAGATATGTTTCACTACAGCCTTCGCAGTCATTATAAGCATAGCAAGTCATAAGAAGTGTGCTATTGGCTGTACCCGGATGTCTGTAACGTACTTGAGATATTTCTTGTTGTCATATGCAACTCCAAAGGAATTATGCACTGATTTTATGTTTAAAGCCATGCGGCCCAGTAAAAAAAATACTCAAATTAAATGCATTATAGCCACAGATCAATCATGCCATTTTCGGCAAAAATTTAGAAATATGGCATCTAAATTTTTGCCAAGAGTAGTATTGCTTTTGTGAAGATTTACATTCATACCACTTAATTCCTATATATTTTTATATCTAAAACTGGGCTTAAGTTTTTACATATTTACCATCTTTTCTATAATGAAAAAGGAGTATTTCACTTTTAAAAGTAAAAAAAAAAAAAGTGCTATTTTTGATATGCCAAAGATTTAGGTGGTATAAATGTAAAAAGTAAAGTTTAGGTGTTAGATATGTAAATAAATAGGAATTGATTGGTGTATATGTAAAAGCTCCAATTTTTTTTGTTATTTGTTCCCATTTGTGGTTTATTTTGTGCAGAGATATGTGCTCTCAAATCAAAAATAAACTTCAAATTCATAGCATTTTTTATTTTTAGTAACTATCAGATGTGAATCCGAGCTTTTCTGGAAGGATTTTTAGTGTTTTTCTTTTTTTTTTTAATTTTGGTATATTTCGTTTATCTTTCTCACACACACACATACTAGTAATTATAGTCATGGCGATTGTAAAGCTAAATGCCATCTGATTGAACTAAAACTTAAGTGTCAAATAGCGTCCTAAGTCAGATTGTACAATACACTTGCCCAATTGTCACAGATCAAAGCAAGTATTAAGTGTGGAGTGCGCACATACATATTTTGTTATATTTTGGTTGCATAGAAACAGCCAATACAATCAAAATATAACAAAATTCTGCATGTGTGAAATCCGCACCTAATAATTTTTTCATAGATCGAGTAGCCGAGTGCTAGGCACCAAGTATAAGTTTAGTACCAGCTACAAGAGTGTCAAGTATCCATTTGCATATTGTGATTGGCTCACCCATTCACCGAAAGAGTAGATCCACTTCATTGTCTGAGAGATCACCAAGCTATAAGTGTAACTCGCCCTGAAGTCGAATAGCTCAATATTGGATTTATCAAGAAGGCCAAATAGGCTAATAAAGAAGTGATACGATGAGATTTATGTGGAATAGACGTTGAAATATGACACCAGTAAAGATAATATTAAGTATGATGTCAAAATTAAAAGAAGATAAATTGGGATAAACCAAAGATTCTTAGAGTAACGTGTGTTGAATACATATTTTGTAATATATGAAAAAAATCTCTTTAAATAGTTGAAATTTCATGTAACAAGATATGGATCGATCCATGGAGATTGTATCTCAAATAACTTTTCTTCCCTAATAGAGAATGATTTTATCTTATTTAGCTCAATCTCCCTTTTTTCTAACTCTTTTTTTGAGAAGCGAATCCACAAATAGTTATGTTGAATCTTGATTTGTCCGTGAATAATACCCCAATTTATACGACGTAACAAAGAGAGGGAGAGGGGGGAAGAGTTAACAGTAATGAGCAATAAAAATGTCAATTGTTATGACATTTCTCTTTTTTTTTTTTTTTTTGGCTAATTTGTGTATTCCTCGTTCCTAAAATGATCTTTATATTTATTGTGGAGAGATTACGATATTGTGATGTTACATATTTACGTCTTATTTAATATTTTGCATGTTTGAGCTCATCGCTCGGCTACTCTATGACTTGGTCGGCTGAGCTTGTTTGGCTTCAGTTCGATAGGGCTGGTTTAATTGATTTTGTCTGGTTGTTGTCTCTTGAAAATAAATAAGGAGGGACATCTCCAATATGATTAGAGATGCTGACGAGCTAGGTTACCTTGAATGTCTCTTTGTCTCGTTTCTAACCGAACGACTCAGACACAAATCATCCATTCGTCTTTACTGACTCGGTTGGCTTTGGCTTATAAGGCTATACTCAGTCAAATAAGTGGGTCTCATTGGTCTTCTGTCAGTGGGTCCTCCTTCACCACACCCTTCTCTGAACAGTTAGATCTCCTCAAGATCAACATTGGCATATTTTTTAATGTATAAAATCAAAATTCAATAATGGTGATGAAGATCCATAGGCGATGGCTGATTGTCATCAAATCTCTTTATTTTTCTCAATTGAGATCTTTAATGTAGCATTATCCCAGCCTTCTCCAAATATATGGAGGTGTGACATCTTTATAGCGTTTTAAGGGGCATAATGGTGAGAAATAGGAAATGGTTTTTGTTGATTTTATAATATTTTTCAACCTTTTAATACTCTAATAATATCATGAGGGAGATTATATTGAGCTTGTTGAGTTTATTGGTTTAAGTGGAAAGCTTCAATTATAAATTGATTTATGTTCATATAATCCTACATTTTATGTTTCTTTCGAACACGGCACTACCGATGTCTCCAACGCAACCTCAATCCACGTGGCAGCGTGTAGTTGGGTATTTCATCCAACAGGTGGATAAGAATAGAAGATATCCAACAAGAGCTCGTGTGTGTCNTTGCCCGCGGTCTTCCTTCCCGAAGCGAGACCAGTCTTTATACGCTGTGGCTTTCCTCTTCTTGGTAGTTTTTGACTCTGTGAGGATGGTTCCCTGGTACACTTGAATGGCATTCTTCTCCTCCTCTTCTC
>JXCR01145567.1:1390-30336 GCA_002079205.1 Phalaenopsis hybrid cultivar | reverse complement strand
GGTACGTACCAGAGCTCAAAAGAAATCTGATTTCTTTAGGTACGCTGGAGTCAAGCGGATGCACGTTCAAGGCAGAGAATGGCTGCATCAGAGTAACCAAAGGCCCTTGTGTCGTCATACAAGGAGTCAGGAAAGGCAGAGAATGACTGCATCAGAGTAACCAAAGACCCTCGTGTCATCATACAAGGAGTCAGGAAAAGGGTCTGTACTATCTTATCGAAAGAACTGTGATTGCTAAGTCCATGTACTGTTTGGACTTAGCAAACTCAAGCAAGGGCTGAAGGCCCCTCAGGGGCCAGGTAGAGGTTAGTAAACTTCACCAAGGGCTGAGGCCCTCTCAGGGGCCAGGTGGAGCGAATCTTTACTTCAAAGCTTCTCAACTGAGGGTCAAGGTGGAGAATTGTTATTTTGACCCCCAATTAATGAACTAAGGTAAAAGGGCAATTTTGTAATGTGGCATCGCCACCTACCACATGTCACCTATCGCTCACCTACCGGCCACCTATCTCCCACCTACCTCCCACCTATCACTCTCTTGCTTCTATAAATAGAGAGGGTGTGAGGCCTAGGAGTGCAAGGGAGAAGATATTNCACCTACCGGCCACCTATCTCCCACCTACCTCCCACCTATCACTCTCTTGCTTCTATAAATAGAGAGGGTGTGAGGCCTAGGAGTGCAAGGGAGAAGATATTTTAAGCTACCATAAAGGAGGAGAGAATAGCTATAGAGTTAGAGAGGAGGAGAGCATCTTGAGGCCTTGTATTAAGGTGTCGCTTGAGAGAGAGGCCATAGAAGGAAGATGAGGGCTCATCTCTATGTATAAGCTATGTATTCTTCATTTCTTTTGCCTTAGTGAAATATTTGATTGATTCCCTCCCATGGACGTAGATCCAGTTGGATCGAACCACGTAAACGATCTGTGTTTGCTTGTGTTCTCTTTTTTCGTCTCATTTCTTTGCCAAGAAGTACATATCTCACAACAGATATATTAAGGGCTATTTATACATGTTAAAGTCTTACACCTTTCCCTTAAAGAGTAAATGTTTTCCGCCTTAATTAGCTAAAGCTTGTATATTTGGCATAATTTTCTTGCTCGACTTTGTAGATCATTGAATGTAAAAGAGAAAACTAAAACTTAAGAGAAAAAAAGTTTTTGTGTACTTCATTTGGAAGATTGATTTTTGTTTGATCATACAATAAGATAAAATTTTATACCAATCATTCTAACCATTTTATCTGATACAAATCTCAGCAACATAACAATATGTTGACCTTCATTAGTATGATGGGTATCATATCACAAATTAAGCAAAATATCAACCCAAAAAAATGTTGGGTGATAATTAACGATCATAAACCACAACTTGATGTTACCCACATCTCATTAGATTATTGAAGCTCTAAAACCACAACTTTATCTTTTTGTGGAAAACTTTCCTGTTTTGTTTCCTCAATATGGATCGAAGTAGGTTCAAATATCAATGTTTTAGATTGACCCTCGACATTATTCATTTTAGCTACAGGTAGTTTGGGTTCCTCAATACTTTTTACACTCTCCAACCCAACCGCAAAATCCTTGCTTTTGCCCCATAAAATGAAGTACATGGCAGCCACCAAGATACTTGCACCTATAATCCTGTGTCAAATAAAAAAAAATCATTTTCAAGGCTCATTAGATATTATAAAGAAAATATTATGTGTGATCATTTGTACATGTGGATTAGGATGTATACTCCGAATACACCTTATTCGCATATACTGACCATCTACACATTAATTTTTCACCACCCTGAACTTGTTGAGCATGGGCTATGAGCCAAGCTCTCATCACCACACTATTAATAGTTTCCTTTAGTTCTGATGGAGCTGGGCGGGAGATCAATTTCGATGAATTGAAGCATGGGCTTACGTTCCAAGGGCAATCTTTTCTGCTAGGAAGGTGGAGCTCAAGACATTAGTCATGATCATTGTAAGAGGGTTGAAGGCACTTGCAAAAACTGGACCCTTCTCCTTGGTCACCACCCCAAGCATGAAGTGCCAAAACGCATTGCCTATCAAACCCTGCAATTCAAATTGATGAGTTATCAAGCTTCTACTAATCATCTTCNTAGCAAGCTCATGAATATGTGTACAATAGAAAATGTTAAGTACCACTAAATTGCATTCACCATTAATTGTTGAATATTTATAGGATCTTACTAGCCTTTGGTAGTGCTCTACTTGGGGGACCAAATCTGTAATGTGGAGTTTGGCGCAACTAGCCCCCTTCATCCTTCCATTCTGCTTATTCATCAAATAATCTGGAGAGCCCCATGTCCTAGTCAATTGAGTCCAGACCTCCTCCCCATCCAAGATGGGTCGTTCCCCCTTATTTCGGGTTGTGGTGCACATATTACTTATCTAGTGACTACCACAAACCTCAAAAATATGATAGGCCTGCTAATAATACTTGATAGCCGGTAGAAAAACCTCTACAAATTATAAATTTAAAAATGTTCATTAGTATGACAAAATAATTTAAAATAAATATTCTATTTCATAAAAAATAATCCTATCTCAAACTTCTAGAATCACATGTCCCAAGTTGCAATTGGGATCTATTTCTAGAAGAGATTTGATATATCATATCTACTCCTGATGACCTCTGTCATGCGTGCGATGAGAGGCCTAGGAGGAAAGAACCTGAAATAGAAATATTAGTTATGAAAAATATTGAGATGAGCATTGAAATTATTCTCATCTAAAAGTTAACTTACGGGTCTCCCTTTATAATAACTTCGACCTCGGATCATAGGAGGAGGGAGCTTGTGGCTGAGTGGAAACTTGTGCAAGTATGGGAGCTGGTACTTGAGTGAGAGCTAGTGCGAAAGATGTTGTAGTGGGACGGGTGGTTGCGCAAGGCGATGCAACGGGAGGGGATGGTGGTCGAAAAGAGGTTTAGGACTGATCAGAGCAGTAGTTGAATGTACCAAAAGGGTAATAGTTGTGACCGTGCTACTACTCAACACAAAACTAGTGTTGTGTGTGTCATAGTGAGCCACTAGCATCTCTTTTTCTTGTAAATACTCCCTATAGAACCACAAGGAAGAAGTCGCTAAAGTGGCTAACCACCAGTATCAGCTAATGTCACCTGTACTTGAAAAATTACATTAATAAAATTAGTATTAACATCAAAAGTAAGCATAAGAAGTATAATATAAGTAGCACAAGTAACTGCAGGGAGATGCAGAATTAAAATAGGAAACATATCGTAACTATATGTAAAAATAAAAATAAAAAACAAATAGAAGAAGTATAATATAAGTAATAAAAGTAATTGAAGAAAGGTGTATAATTAAAACATGAAACATGTCATAACTATGTGTAAAATTCGCAAAAGCTAAAATAAAAAAAAAGAAAGTAATCTTTTGAACATACGTGCCATTTTTAGTATGTTTCATTGAGCAAGTCAGTCGTTGATGAAATTAAAATTTCGTTATAAGTATCATTATCATTGTCATCCATATTTGAGAATCCTCTTCATAAGTTTCCGAGATATCCTCTAGGGTAATCACCTCTTTGATGGAATCAAGTTGACTACAAAATTCAGACATACCTTGCTTTTGGTGAACGGGTTAAGGAATAGTCTTTATCTCAATAGTTTTCTTTGGTTTATACTTCATAAGGACGACCCAATCATGTTTACCTCTTTCTCTACTAAAGTATCGAAGGCAATAAACATGACTGGCTTGACTTGCTAAATAAAATGTATCAAATTTTGCATGTCTTCTGTTTATGTTGATATCGACAATAACATACAACCTTACTGTTTGTGTTCCTTAATTAAAAATAGGATCAAACATTAAAAGTTGAACATATATAGATTGCGCGCCATATAACCCATATATTGCAACTGCATTACTTCTTCAAGTATGCCATAATAACTCATCTCATTATCCAAGTGTGTGTTTTCTTGATGGAATTTTTAAATAAATATTAAAGTAAATTAGTCTAAATAAAATGTAAAACATCCAGAGATATTGAGAATATATACCTCTCAAAGGGATGCATCCATTTGTACTACATTGAACCCCCAAGTATAATCTCATACCATAGATGTACGGGCAGATGCTCCACTCAATGAAACTAAAAGGAACTTCTGCTCTAAGATGCATAATATTATAGAAATACTGACATCAATCTTTTAGAACAAATCAACTTTCAGGGTCTCTCCACACAATTCATCGAAGAGGGCACTTTTTTTGATTAGTGGATTAAGTTTCAATGCAAAAAAACTAAATGAAATTGTAATAAAGACAGAAACAGAATGTGGCAATCTTGACATTTCATGCTAAATATCTTCTATATTTCCAAATCAAAAAAACAACCTAAGTTTTGACACACACCCACTAGGAAACTTTAGAGAATGCATCCATTCAGTTATTATTTATTTGTTGATCTAATGTGAGACAGTATGTTGATTTGGGCTTTATTACATTAGCAGTGTTTCTCTCTTAAAGTTCTAACCCCCTCCACTTGTAATACTCTTTCAAATCCTATTAATCTTTGACATTATCTTTGGTTTTACTATTAATATCCATCTCCTTATTGGAGATTTTATCAAAATATTTCTTCTTAATATTCAAAAAAATGAGATTATGTCAAATCAAATTATTCGTTTAGCACAAAAATCCCAAAATTTTCTCCACTTTGCTTAATTATGTCTAGCACTGAAATTAGAAAGTCGGCTTGATGCTAGATCTGATCTCTCAATGATTTTTGGTACATCACTAGTCATCTGTCATAAATCAACCTTGATTATCCTTAAAGGAGGAGTTGATTTTTAAACTCTAATTTTTAAAAATGCATCTCTACCTTTTGAATGGATGGTCGCGGGCTAGAAACCTTCAATGATAATCAAACAAGTATATTTTTCCTCCATGCTTTAAAATGAATGACTTGGATAGATCCATGCAAAAAGAACAGATCAATAATAGTCCACATAAGAGTAGCCTCGGCTAGAAATTGTATTTTGTAGCAATATCATAAATAAGCACACCTATTTCCCATAATATCAAAAGCTCATATATTAGGGTTATAAATAGATGTCAATTTTGCCATTTGGGTTATGTGGACCTGGAATGATCTAACTCAATTAAGAATGGTGCAATTATCATATGAAACATTATATGGCATAATAATCAGTAGCCAACATGAATAGGTTGTTGCGGTGTAATTTTATGGTTTGAACCCATCTGTATATAAGCAAAGCCCAATGTTGTGTGGTTCAACTGTAAAGTCAGAATAACATGATCAAAGTGTCTTCAAGCTTCATCATCTGACAGATGACACATAGAATCAGTATCAATAAATCTAGTTCAATGTCATGTTATGTGAGGAGTTGTACGCATAAATATGAATTGACTTTGAAACTAGATTATGAGCAACAAGTAGAAGAGATGCTTATATATGATATTTTTTCAACACAATGTTAAAATTACATTAAAGCATAAAACTTTTAATAGAATGTTGACCTCATTTTCAGTCACATGGGGCTTGTCAAAAAAATTTTTCCCTGGACCTGTGTAGCCAGATTTTGCAAAATTTGAAAAATGTCTGTCTTTGGTCAGGCTTGGTCACGCACAGGCATTGGCGTTACAAAGCCCACAAGTACTGAAATGTTGTCACACCAGGCCTAGGCATAACCACGCTCGAAAGTACCCTAGTGTGGTCACACCAGGTTTGGCCATGACCACACTTGGTTGATGCACCAATGTTCCATGGCCTTCGTCCACAAATCAGACCATGAACTGATGCACTATTTCACCAATGATAATTTGTGGCTCACTAACCATCATATTGATCTCTACTATTGATGTGCCACCCAATCAAATGGTTATTGAGGGCTTTCTCATCTCCTTCACTACCTATAAATAAGCAGCCATCATCCCACAACACAATAAAGACACATAGACTAAGGACTCCATTGCTCCAAAGAAGAAGTAGGAAGAAGTCTTCAGTAAGTCTCTTCCTCTCTGCTTAGCCTCATCCTCCTCTCTGGTAAACCCCGCTATCTCTCTTTTTTATTTTAAATAATTATTTACTGAAGGTTTAGTTAGGCCAGGTTAACTTAATAGCCTTGGTTTAGGCTTGGGTTTGAATTTCACTCAGGCTAATCTGATCCTAGCCTAACCCAAATTCATTTAGCCTAAACCCTAATCCTAACTGAGGTCTAATCTAGATCATACCTGACCCAAACCCTCAACCTTCTTATGTCTAAGCCAAATCATACTTGACCCAAATAGAGCTAACCCAATTCCTAAGCTAAATCCTAAAGCTAAACTAAAACCAAATAAAACCTAACTAAACCCTAGTCAACCCAGTAGTCAAACCGAAAAATAAACCCAAGCCTACTCTAGTATCTCTAGCTTAACCCTAGTGAAACCCAAATAAAACCTAAGCCAACACAATTCAAGCTAGCATAACTTGGGTAAAACCCAAATCAGATATATGCAAACTCAAATCAACCCAACTTAACCTGGTTTAAACCAAAATCAAACTAAAGCTAACCAAGGTGAACCCAAGCCAATTTGAGCCAACTTAAAACAAACTAAGTTTTATCCAAGCTAATTTAGAGATAGCTTAGGCCAAAAATAAACTATATCATACCACACCTAGTTTCAACCCCAAGCAAACTTAAGCTAAAAACTTAGTGTACCCTAGCTCAACCTTAGCCCAGGTCTAATCCAATGATAAATGTTTCTTTTTAAGATTTATTTCTCATGTCATTTCATATTTCATATATCTTTTCATGATTTTTTTTCTTTCATGTGTTATTTCATTTTCAAAACAAAATAATAAAACTAAATAAATACGTAAAATATAAAAATAAAGATAATAATTTTTTAGCTTTCTCCGCGAACATCAAAAATCAAAATTTTAATAAAACAAAACATAAAACATAGAAAACCCTGATATCTCAACACGAATCACAAATCATGGAGCCATACATAATAAGGAAATTTAGGAAATAAGTTTTGATGGGCGTAGAATTAGAGATTTTAGGGAGATATACTAAAATCCCAATTTGGTATAGATATTTGGAAAATAAAGCGAGATGTTAGACCTCAGATGAGGAGAAGTGAACTCTAGGGTGAGAGCTAGTATCTTCCTAGCCTAACCATGAGTTTAGGGACTAAACTCTAGATTAGCACTTGATAGAGCGTAAATAATAGAATTTTTCCTATTTGACAAAATACCTTAGTTATGTTTTAAAATTATTTTCCTACGCTAATTATAAACTCATTGCAAGGGGAAGGATGTTTTGTATAAATTTGAATTCTTCATAAATTGTCTATTTAGTGCAATGGTAACTTTACAATTTAAAACCTTTTTAGATTGTCCTGCATTTACATTTTACATTTGCTTAACATATTTACCATAACTTTAATTCTATAGGATTAGATATTACACAAAAACTTGTGATCATTTAATATACAAGATTTCTATAATTAAAAAGTAGGTTTTGTTAAAGAAAATTTTATAAGAGTTTTAGCTATCTCAGTGGAATCAAAACTGGGGATTTTAAAGAAAATCATATATTACTTGAAACGATACGTAGATTTACGTAGTACCCCTAGTGTGTCAACCATTTTTATTATCTATTTAAATTTTTCACTCTAACCACTAAATATAAATTGGGTCAACCTTTTGGACATATTTTTGAACTTAAATAATTGTGTAATTACGGGTTGGGTCAAGTTTTTGGCGTCGTTGCTGGAGACAACAAAGAAACTTTTTTGACTTAGGAATATCTTTATATTTTAATTTTAAAAATATTATAGAAAAAATATAGTGTAGTTTATATAAACATGCTTATGTGTGCATTTAAAAATATTTAAAATATAAAAAATATATATAGAGATATATTTATTATTTTAGTCAGTGTGTTTGGCATGTTTTATTATTTATCGTTAAAAGTGTATGCGTAGTGCATGATCTGAAAATTTAGTACCATATAGTTCTAAGTTAGTATGAAATATTAAAGAAAATAGAAAATAAAAATAAATACACAATTTCTAGGAAATGGCAAACACTTTACCTAATAATTTAGAAAATCAAATTGATGAGAATGTACCAAAACCATTAAGAGATTATGCTAACCTTACGGTAAATGAATATCTTTGAAGTCTATATACTCTTACCGTAAAAGCTAACAAATTTGAATTAAAACCTACTATCATTTAGATGGTACAAAATAACTAGTTTGGGGAAACTCCATTTGAAGATCCTAACCTACATCTTGCAAGTTTCTTTGAACTTTGTGCCACATTTCAGTATAATGGTGTCTCTATTGATGTTGCTTGATATAGGCTTTTTTTCTTTTTTCATTTAAAGGATAAAGCTAAAATATAGTTAAACTCATTAGGACCAAGATCTATTAGAAATTGGAGTGACCTGACACATAAAATTTTGGTTAAGTATTCCACCATCAAAGACTGCTAAGCTTAGAAATAATATTACGTCTTTTTGACAGTTTGAAGGGGTATCAATATACGAGGCTTAGGAGTGCTTTAAAGAACTTAGGATGTTTCCACACCATTCTTTACCTGGCTGACTAATAATTTAAATATTTATTATAGGTTAGTAGGACCATTTAGGTTTATTTTTGATGCTGCTGTTGGTGGATCATTAATGTCAAAACCTTTTGATGAAGCATATTTTTTAATCAAATAAATGACTATGAATAATTTTCAAAGTCTCTCTGAATGAGTAAATCCTAAATGAATAGCCAATGTTCATGATTTTGACAATATTTCTGTGTTAACATCTCAAGTAGCTAGAATATCAAAAAAGTTAGATCAATTGGGAAGGAGTTTATCTCAAACACCTCAAGTGATTGAGGAAGATTCATTAGGAAAAATAATTGATTCCAAAATTCCTACATTTGAGACTTTGAATGCAATTAAAAATAAACCTAATAACCCCTGTTCTAATTATTACAACCCGGGTTGGAATAACCAACCCAGCTTTAACAGGAGTAAGATATTTATTGGTGTTAACCAGCAATGGAGAAACAATCAAGCAAACCCATTAGGAAACTGGAGAAACTATGATAGTACAAACTATAGAAAAACTTATCCTCTTAGAATTAACAACAACCAACAATTTAAAGGGAAGAAGTTTTCTATAGAGGAGTTGGTGTTAAATATGGTTAATCAATTGCAAAGTCAAAGAGCAACAATTAGATATATGGAAAATCAACTAAAAAAAATTGCTAACTCCCTTACCAATATGCTTCAGGGAAGTCTTCCTAGTAATGCTAAAATTAATCCTAAATACCAGATTAAAGAACAAGTTAAAGCTGTCCAATTAAGAAGTGAAAGAGAAGTGGAGATGAGAGTTTAAAAAGAGATTGAAGTTGAGAAAGGGATTAAAGAAATTGAAAAGTCTGATGAAGATATTCCTCAAGAACTAGAAAAACCTATTTTTCCATTGAAGATTAATTTTGAACTATCACCATCTCAATTTCCTCAGGGACTTTGACAACAAAAATTAGATAAACAATTTTCAAAGTTTCTGGAAATATTTAAGAAGTTAACTATTAATATTTCATTTGTTGAAGCTCTGGAACAGATGTCGAGATATGTAAAGTTTATGAAGGATATTTTTAATAAGAAAAGGAGGTTTATAGATAATGAGACCATTTCCATCAGTGAAGAGTGTAGAGCAATAATTTTGAAGAAACTTCCTCAAAAACTAAAAGATCTTGGTAGATTTATTATTCCATGTGTAATAGGAGACATATTTTATGGGAAAGCTCTACGTGATATAGGAGTTAGCATTAACCTTATGTCTCTATCTATTTTTCAAAGGTTAAACTTAGGAGAAATCTCTCCTGCTCCTATAACACTTTAGTTGGTTGATTGATCAATTAATTACCCAAAGGAGATTATAGAAGATGTGTTAGTAAAAGTGGATAAATTTATCTTTTCTGTTGATTTCATTGTATTAGATATGGAGGAAGATAAAGAAATCTCACACTTTTTAGGGAGACCTTTTCTTGCTACTGGAAGAGCTATGATAGATGTGCAAAAAGGTGAGTTGCCACTGTAAGTCAATGATCAGGAAGTAACATTTAATATATAAAAAGCACTGAAATATCCAGCAATGAGAAGAGAGGATGAATCTCTTAGAATGGAACTTATCAATCATCTAAGTAGCAGCCATTTCAAGAAACTTTATGAAGATAAATTAGAATAACAAGAAGCTGAGAATGAAGAAGATAGTGATCTGAAAGATAAAATAATTGAAAAGGTTAATAAGGATGTTGATTATGTTCAAGAAAATTATGAGTTGTTGGACACAAGTGAAAACATCATATCTTTTTATCCTTCAATGGAAAAACTTCCTAAACTCGAGATGAAGGTTCTACCTATGCATTTAAAGTATGCTTTTCTAGGGAACTCATCTACATTACTTGTTATAATATCCTCAGACCTAACTAAAGATCAAGATAAAAAATTAATGGAAATTCTTAAAAATTTCTACGAAAGCTTTTGGATGGCCGATAGCTATAATTTAGGGAATCAGTCCTTCAATTTGTTTGCACTGAGTGTTAATAGAAGAAAATCATAAGCCAAGGGTTGATCCTAAAAGGAGACTGAACCCTATAATAAAAGAAGTTGTCAAGAAAGAAATTATAAAGTGGTTAGATGCTGGAATTATTTATCCTATTTCAGATAGTACTTGGTTTAGTCCTTTCCATTGTATTTCTGAGAAAGGGGGAGTGATTGTATCCATTAATGAAAAGAATTAATTAATTCTTACATGATAAGTCACTTGGTGGCAAATTTGCATTGATTGTTAAAAATTAAATCTCGTCAATAGGAAAGATTTTTTCCTTTACCTTTTGTGGATCAAATGTTATACAAGCTATTGGGGCACGAATATTTTTGCTTTTTGTATGGATATACCGGTTATCAAAAAATTTCTATAGCTTCAGAGGATTAAGAAAAGACCACATTCAAGAGTCCATACAAAACTTTTTCTTTTAGACGGATGTCACTGGATTATGCAATGCACCTACAACATTTCAAAAGAGCATGTTGTTCATTTTCAGTAATTTAATTCATAAAGAAATAGATTTTTTATGGTTGACTTTTCATTGTTTTATACTTCATTCGAATCATGTTTAAATCATTTAGAAAAAGTACTAAAATGTTGCCAAGAGACAAATTTATTTCTCAATTGTGAGAAATATCAATTTATGGTTGTAAGAGGAATTGTTTTTGGATAAAAAATTTCTAAAAATGGCATGCAAGTAGATCCGGTAAAACCTCAAGTTACTGCTAAACTCTCACTTAAAAGTTTCTTAAGACAAACAGGTTTCTACAGGCGACACATTAAAGATTTTTCAAAAATCATTAAACCTCTATACCAACTTTTAGAGAAAGATGTCATATTTGATATTAATTAGGAGTGTCTAAATGCCTTTGATTTACTAAAAGAAAAATTAATCATCACTCTTATTATTGTTTCACCCGATTGGGGTAACTCGTTTGAGTTGATGTGTGATGTGAGTGCTTATGCTGTTGGAGTTGTTTTTGGATAAAAATATGATAAAATTTTTAAAGTAATACATTTTGCTAAAAAAAATCTTAATGAAACTCAAATTAATTATGCTACCGCGGAAAAAGAGTTATTTGCGATAGTATATGCTTTTGAGTCTTATCTTATTAGAACTAAGAGTATAGTACATACAAATCACTTAGCTATTAAATAATCTGATGTTAAAGAAGGATGCAAAATCAAGGTTAATCAGATGGGTCCTTCTGCTGCATGAATTTGATTTTGAGGTAGTAGACAGGAAGAGAACTGATAATCAGATTGCTAATCATTTATCTAGGCTTGAACATGAAAATTTGGATTGCATTGAAAGTTAAATTAATGGATATTTTCCTGATGAAAAATTATATACTCTAACTGAAGAATGTGTTTCATGGTATGCCAACATAGTTAATTACATAGTTAGTAACATTTTACCTTATGGTTTGACATACCCACAACAAAGGAAATTTAAGCATGATGCAATATCTTACTTTTTGGATGACTCATATCTATATAAACATTATAAGGATCAAATTATTTGAAGATGTGTACCTATGAAAAAGACTCAATAAATTATTCAGAAATGTCATGATTCTGATTTTTGGTGACACTTTAGGATTGACAATACTGCATATAAAATTTTACAATATGGATTTATTGGCATACAATATTTAGAGATGTCAATACTTATGTGAAAACATGTGATCGATGTCAGCGAGTAGGCAATTTTTCCAGAAGAATTGAAATGCCCCTCAGTATTCAATTAAAGGTTAAAATTTTTTATGTTTGGGGTTTAGACTTTATGGGACCATTTATATCATCTTTTGGAAATATATATATTTTAGTTACAGTGGACTGTGTTTCAAGGTGGATAGAAGATGTAGATTTACCTCACTGTGATTCTCAAACTGTTGCAAAAATTTTAAAGAGAAATATTTTTAGTATATTTAGGATACCGAGAGTAATAATTACAGATGGGGGAAGTCATTTCAAATAAAAAATATCGTATTAGACATAAAATTGTCACTACTTATCATCCTTAAACCAGCGGTTTAACAGTATTATCCAATCACAAAATTAAAAGAATTTTGGAGAAAATTATAAATTCTAATAGGGTGGATTGGTCAGATAGACTAGATGGAGCATTATGAGCTTATAACATATAAAAATCTTATAGGAATGACCCATATAAGCTCATATTTGGGAAGGATTCTTACTTACCAGTGGAACTGGAGCATAAAGCTTATTGGGCTATCAAAGAATTTATTTATAATTAGAAAGATGCTCGTGAGAGACGACTACTACAGTTGAATGAGCTTAAGGAAATCAGAAATGAATCTTATGAGAATGCAAAGTTGAAATTATGACATGATTAGAAGATTTTAATAAAGAATCTAGAACATGGATAAGAGGTTTTACTATACAATTAAAGATTGAGATTATTGTTTTAGGAAACTGAAATCTAGGAGTATGGGGCCATTCATTGTGATAAAAGCTTATCCTTATAGTGCTGTGAATATCAAGGATTCAAAAAATGATAAAATTTTCAAGGTAAATGAACATAGATTGAAACCTTACTTTGATGGAAATAGATCAATATCTAATGAAATCCTAATGTTAGGTCAACCAGAGTAAGATGTGGACACGTCAGGCTGATGATGTTAAACCAAGCGATTTGTGGGAGGCAACCCATAACTACTAGAATTAATTAAGTTTAGTTGGTTTAGATTTGTTTATGTATTTGCTTGATTGTATTTGAGAGTAGCACATGTGTTGTTACTACTTTAAATGATATAGTTCATGACTTAGGGGAGGTTAAGATGTGTGCTTGGACCTTTGGCGAACCAGTTTTTAATTGTGCACTGGCGCCTAGGAGCTGAAATCTAGCACCTAGGTGCCTAAATACACAGACCCTGGCGCCTAGGCACCACAGTTAATGAATCATTAAATTGTGCGGTTGTTAGTTTTTCTAACGATTTTCACCATTATAAACCCTCTAAACCGTCAATTCATTTAGTTCTTCACCATTTTAGAAGGCGAGGGAGTGATAGAAGCATCGAGATTTCATTAAATTTCATGAATCATGAATTGCAATGCTTTGACAAGTTCAACTCTTGGAGTTTTTTATCATAAGAAGTTCATAAGAAAAGAAACGTAGAGGCTTCATGATAGGACTTTTTTGAAGAAGAAGTATCTAAAAGAAAGAGGATTCATCATGCTTGGAAAGCAAATCTAGGCAATTATTACACAGAGGCATTGGGAAGTGTTTTGCTACACTACTATCATTACTATGATCTCTATTGTGAAGGAATTCTATGGAAATCTTCATGGATTAAATCATGGATTGGTTTATGTTCGAAGTAAGTTAGTACCTTTAATTTCTTCAAGGATCAATGTGTTGTTGTTGGTGGATGGCATACCAATTTGTGAATTTGCTAACTTCACTCCGACTACAGACAATTTGACTAAGAACTTCAGATTCCTGACGGACAACGATGAACGTCAGAAATTTAGAAGTGATTCTAAGGTTAGTTTCCATACTGCAAGATTAAATTCAGCATCTATGTCTTGACACTTTTTCATTTTGGCCAAATTACTTCCTACCACAAACATTAAGGAAGTAACCAAGGAAAATGCAATCCTCAATTGCTAAATTCAGATGGGAAGACCTATTGATGTGGGGGCACTTATTTATAGATACATCATTGGAGTTGCACCAAATGGATCTATGACTGGGCTTGGACACCCTGCAGTTACTTTGTAAATTTGTAGTCAAGCCCAGGTCCCTTATGAAAGTTGGGAAAATATACTTCTTCCTTGGAAGCCCATGGACCAGTCTAACTTGAGGTGTGACAACATAAATCTTTAGGCAACGCATGGGGGAACTTCTTATATGGATTTTTATTCGTGCCCTACCTCTTCATCAACATCTCAACTAAGATTTTGAGGACTTCACAAACTATCCCTTCTACAACTTGTACATGCATCAGTTGCTTGGAGATATTTGAGAAGTGGATAGTGAGGTTGATGACAATATGTAGTAGATTTTTTATCGTAGCATTCATATGTTCTTCTTGCTTTGATGTGTGTTTGATAATTTTTGACTATGTTGCAGCTTGTAGGCTTTCTAATACATTCAATATTTGTGTGTTTAATAATCTGTGAGTGAATTTAAAATTTGTGATTAAAGGTTGTGAGTGGCGTATATTAGTGCTTGTATGGGGATTGGATTTATATTTAAATATAAATGATTGTTTGTGTTTGTGAAAATTAGATATTGGAAGATGTTTAAACAGGTTGAATTTGGCTTTCTAGGGTTCGTGGTGCCTTGGTGTGTAGTGCTCGTTGATGAAGTTTAACAAAAAAAATGATAATCAAATTCTGGGCACTGGCGCCTAAGTGCCAGAAACACAAGAGCTTGGCGCTTAGGCGTCAAAATTTGGCGCCCAAGCACTGGTTCAACTAAACCATAAATCTAGGTTAAAAACCCAATTTTTTACCAAACCATCACATTTTTCTTCATAGTTTTTGCAAAAAATAGTGCGGAGGCTTCCTAGGGCCTCTCAAATCTTGGTTTTTAGGGCAATTTCTTGGCTTGAAAACATTGGATTTGATCTCCTCAAGGTAAGAGCTTAACTTTAAGGCAAAAAGATTTTCATTTTCACCATGGATTCTTCTCACATTGCTCATATACTGATATTTTGGATTTTTTTTGGAAGAAATGAGTGATGAATCTATGGTAGAAAGTTTTTCACCTTAGAAAAATGTTGTTGGGAGTTTAAAAATATTTTTTGAAATTTATGTGGAATTTTTTTTTAGAATTTTTATATATTATGACTCCTAAAACTAATAGTGTAAAAGGAAGACTTGACTTTGATTCTGAGAAGTTCACCAATTTTAAGGCTCAGTACAACTTCTTTAATCTTCTATTTTGTAGAAAATTTATTTGGGAGATGGATTTTCTCAATCCTGGGGAGCGGTTGAAAGCTTAATTAAAACCCGACACTGGGAAAATTTTTGCTGCTTCACCGAGGTAGCAGTAATTTATATTGTCCAAGAAGTTTACGCCAATTTCCATGAAGCCTCTGATGATCAAATTTATGTTTAAGGAAGAAGAGTGGAAATTACTTTTGAGAGCATCAATGCTCTGTACTAATTGCCTAAAAATTTGAACTATGAGTATGCTCCATTCGGGGTTACTGAATTGTAGTTGGTCGAGGTGATTGCATTTCTGGTTGATGGAAAAGGAGTTTAGAAAATTAAGAACAATCATAAGGTAAACTTCTTGGCCTCAATGTTAAATGTACCCTCCAATGCATGACACAATTATATTTTTGAATGACTTTTTCCTACTAATCATCTTAGTGAGGTGACTAAGGTGAGAGCACCCTTGAATTTCTGTATTCAACAGATGAAGAATATAAATATTGAATCTCTAATTTATCAGGATATTTATTTTAGACGTGGCCCTACTAGAGGATTAGGTTTTCCTGCCTTATTTTTTACTTTATGTAAGCGATTAAAAGTAGAATATGAGCAATGGAAAGAACAAATACAACCTCTTGAATGAATTAGCAGAACCAATGTTTATGTATATGAGTTGCATGCTGGAATGAGGTCTAGAGGAGGAAGTTTAGATATTCCTTCAACCTGCCTCCCGACCATCTGCTTCCAGTACTACTGCTAAATCTTCTGCCACTCTAGGAGATCTTCACAATGATTATCAGGCTTTGACACATGACATACCATATCTTCAAGGCAAAGTGACTGATATTGATTTTAGAATTGATCATGTCTAGGGATACTTGAAATTCAAACATGACTATGATACATGTTTTAAAACATCTCCACTGAGCTTTTTGCAAGGAGATCATAATGTTCAATTTCCACCAAGTCCTCCATTTCCGAACTATGACCCACAAGACTATATGGAAGAGGAGGAGGAGACTGATGAGGATTAGAATCTTTGTTTATTTATTGTATGTTTGGTTTCTTTAGTTGTGATATATGTTCTGAACTATTTAGTGTAGAAATTATTTTTGTAGAATTGTTACAATTGGATTTGTTACTATTTATTTCTTACACTTCTTATTGTCTGTGTTACTATACTACTAGTTGTTTCACTCTACTACTGTTGTTATGCATGTTGTTATGTTAAAGAACTCCTGTACTTAGCAATTTTTTTTGTTATATCCATGTTAATTATGCACTACTGCTGCTGTATACCTGCTTCTAGTACTTATATAATGCCATGTTAAACCCTTTTTACAGAAATTATTTTTAAAAATTTCTTCGTGCTTCTATATTTTATGCTATAAATGTTTTAACTTATCAAGAGAAATTTAAGTTTGGGGGGAGAAANAAAATGGGCTATGTTCCAACATTGTAAGAATCACATTTAGCATCAAGAATGAGAATGTTTTCCATGAGGTTAAGTGCAAATAAATTGGGAAATAAGTTTTGTTGGGCATAGAATTGGAGATTTTAGGGTGACAGAATAAAATCCTTATTTTGGTCCAGATGTTTGAAACTAAAATGAGATTTTAGCCCTCAGGTGAGGGGAAGTGGGAACTCTAAAGTGAGAGCTAGTATCTTCCCAACCTAACCACAAGTTTAGGGACCAAACTCTAGATTAGCCAATGTACTTTATGCACTTAACAAAGGGTAAGGAATAAAATTGTTCGTATTTGACACAATACCTTAGTTATGTTTTAAAATTATTTTTCTAAACTAATTATAAACTTAGTGCAAATGGAAAAATGTTTTATACAAATCTGAATTCTTCATACATTGCTAGTTTAAAGTAGTGGTAACTTTACATTTTAAAACCTTTTTAGATTGTCCTGCATTTAAATTTTGCCTTTGTTTAACATAGTTATCATTCCTTTAAATATATACAATTAGATATTACGCAAAAAATCGTAAACATTTACTACATAATTTTACTACAATTAAAAAGTAGGTTTTATTAAAGTAAATTTCACAAGAGTTTTGGCTATCTCCATAGGATCAATACTGGTTTTTAAAGAAAATCCTATATTACTTGAAATGATACGTATAATTGAGTAGTACCCCTAGTGTGTCAATCATTTTTATTATCTATTTAAATTTTGCAAATGAGCCGCTTAATATAAATTGGGTAAATTTTTGGTCATTTTTCTGATGGGCATATAATTGATGTTTCTAGGATGACATGCTAGATTCTTTTGTCAATTTAATCTTGAGTTTGGATCTAAGGGTCCCTAGTAGGTCCTATAGAGATGGCACAATGGGTAATCTAGAAGTGAGAGGCCATAATCTACTTAACACTACTACACAAGCTAGAACAAACTTATGGTTAGCCAATGTTCATTGCTAGCAACGAGAAAGGTTAATGAATAAGTACGCTCCTATTTGTCTCAATACATCATTTTATATTTTTAATCATTCAATTCTTATATTGAATAAGATAACTTTGTAAGGGCAAAGATCTCTTCATTATATTCAAACTCTTTCAAACTTATTAGTCTTTTAAACTTTGTTCTTATTTTTTGTTTAAATTTAGATTGCATGTAAATTTAGTTGTAATCCCTTAAAAAACTTTCAACACCATTCTCCTATAATTTTTATCTGCATTTTAGATAAAATTTTTTTAAGTTATTATTATAAAGTTACAGCTTTCCTCGTGGGATCGATACTTGGGTTTTTAAATAAAATCATATATTACTTGAAACGATGTGTTTACTTGCGTAGTACCCCTAGTGTGAAGGCTTATTATCTATTTTCTAAATCATTTTACATATTCTCACTAGCCGCTTAATATAATTTGGGCCAAGTTTTATCAATCTTTTGGAGTATAAATATCTGCGTAATTGCAGGTTGGGTCAACGCTACGCTCCATATTGGAGGCTCGGTAGAGCACTACATCGGACTGAAAATATTTTTTAAATATTTAAAAATTCAATGTTTGCTATAATTAAGTTGTGTTAAACATTTTCTTATGCTACAGTTAAGCAATTGAGCCATGAGCCCTTCATTATGGTGTTTCTTGTCAAAGATGCCCGGAGGCCTAACCGTGGATCTCTGACCATGACCGCGTCGAACGCCTTTTCGTTGGGAAAAACATGCTTGATTTATTATAACATTTTAAATTTTGGAAAGTAATATTTTAATTTTTTGAAAATATGAAACCAAACTAATCTCATTTAAACAATAGCTTAAATAAACGAACACAACAGTGCAAGTGACACACCTATCCCGAGGAATAAACATATTACTTGTCCTTGAGGCTCAATTAAATAAACTAAAGAATTTAATGACATCTGTTTTAGTCTGCAAACCTTTGTGTTGACCAAAACATTCCCTTATCTAAGAAAAAAAGATTAAATAGGGTTTATATTAAGATAGGATCTTAAAGTTTCCTATAAGGGCAAGCCCCTATTGTTAATTACATCTTAAATCGCCAAGGTCACCTAAGAAAACTCTCGATTTAGATAAAAAAATAGTGTCTACAAGGATTTCAATTGGTACGACTTTTCAAAGATCAGACCAATGTGTGTCAAATGGGAAAGACTCAAATTTGGAACATTTATTATGGAAATAAAAGGTAGAAAAAAAACTAGGGAATGTTACAGATCCTGAGGAGAGCCTCAGAGACTTCCCAAGCTATCATATGGTTTGGCCAAAATTTTAGAGAGAAAATTATCAAATGTTTTATCTTGTCAATTATTATTATTTAGGGCTTACATTTGTTTGACACAACCACACAAATAGCCTGGAAAATAGGGTTTATGTCATAATAAACGATAATCTTGGAATCCTAAAATGAGAGAGCTTAATTTACATAACATGATTGTGCAAAGGCCTAAAGAAAAGGTGAGGATTTTTGTTGCACTAGGTAAATGACCTTGAAATCTTGTGGCTTGTTATTTAATTTTAAAGAAGAATTTGTTGTTGTAGATCCACTTGTTGTTGTCAGATGTTGTCATTGTAATTAGCTCCAAGCTCCTCGGTGAAGTAGAAGTCCCGAAGTCTAAAGGTTCAAAAGGTTTAAATGACAAGTTTAGTTAAATCCTTTTGGGGGGGTTAAAGTTGTTTAGAGTGATGATCCTTGGATACTACTAATATGCACAGTACAATAATAATTCAGATTATATTTCACTTATATTTCCTTACTTTACAATAAAACCAAAAACATGATCTTGAAAAAAAATAAGAATTTAACTTTTAATTTATATATATTGGGATACTACGCATGTATCATATCATTATCAAGTAATATAGGACTTTTTGACTAAGGCATGAATATTGAACCCACAGGGAGAATACACAAGAACAGCAAACTTTCTATTTTTAATAAAAAGATAATTATCTGAACTAAAGATGATTTTTACAGTAATGAAAATTTAAATATGTTTTGGTATTTTCAATATTTTGATAAAACAATAACAATTTATAAATATAACTAGAGTTTTTGTAGAAGAAAAACACTAAATATGAAAATATCTTTCTTCTTGTTATGAATTAGTAATAAGTATAGGAATTCTGTTGTGGAAGTATGTAAATTGTGTTGTGCTAAATAGGAGCAATAATATTATTTACCCTTACTAGAGATTCTATAAATAACATTGGCTAATTTAAAGTTTAAATAGTTCTCAAGATTGGCTAAGCATGGAAGATACTAGCTCTCACTCTAGAGTTCCCTTGATTCCCTCCACCTAGGGGCTAACATTCTCGTATCAGAACCTAAAACAATAAATCAAGTTAAGGATTAACCTGTCACTTTAAAGTCCTCTAACTCTACACCCTTCAATGAATATTTCCCTATTTATTGCACTCAATCATATGAACAACCTGTCACTTTAAAGTCCTCTAACTCTACACCCTTCAAAGATTATTTTCCTATTTATTTACACCCTGTCACTTTAAAGTCCTCTAACTCTACACCCTTCAATGAATATTTCCCTATTTATTTGCAGTCACTCACTCTAGAGTTCCCTCAATTCCCTCCACCTAAGGGCTAACATCTCGTATCATAACCTAACAATAAACTAAGTTGGGGGCTTTAACTTGTCACTTTAAAGTCCTCTAACTCTACACCCTTCAATGAATATTTTCCTATTTATTTGCACTAACTTTAAAGTCCTCTAACTCTACACCCATCAATGAATATTTCCCTATTTATTTGCACTCAATAATAACTCTAACTCTACACCCTTCAATGAATATTTTCCTATTTATTTGCACTTAATCATATGAACTACATTCTCATTCATACAACCTCATGTGATTCTTTCCAATTGTTGACTGACACTCATATGAACTACATTCTCATTCATACAACCTCATGTGATTCTTTCCAATTATTGACTGAGAGAATACCAGACTACATTCTCATTCATACAACCTCATGTGATTCTTTTCAATTGTTGACTGAGACAATACCATACTACATTCTCATTCATACAACCTCATGTGATTCTTTCCAATTGTTGATTGAGACAATACTAGCTCGGTTCCTACATGTTGTCACAATAAATTTTAACATCTGGATTGACAAAATCAAGAAGTAAAAGAAGCTGGATTTAAATCATCACAACTTCTTCCAACATTAAAGATCAATACTCTCCACAACATCCATCCAAAACTTAATATTTAAATCATCACAACTTTTTCCAACATTAAAGATCAATACTCTCCACAACTTCCATCCAAATAAATCATCACAACTTCTTCCAACATTAAAGATCAATACTCTCCACAACTTCCATCCAAAACAATCATCACAACTTCTTCCAACATTAAAGATCAATACTCTCCACAACTTACATCCAACACTTCACAACTTTTTCCAACATTAAAGATCAATACTCTCCACAACTTCCATCCAAAACTTAATTACCACAACTTCTTTCCAACATTAAAGATCAATACTCTCCACAACTTCCATCCAAAACTTAATTACTTATCATTTCAAGAAGAACATTAAAGATCAATACTCTCCACAACTTCCATCCAAACTTTAATTACTTATCATTTTAAGGAAAAAATAAAGAAAACTACTCAGAATACATTGGATTGGACAAATCAAGAAGTAAATGAAGTGCATGGATTTAAATCATCACAACTTCTTCCAACTCCAATACTTTCCACAACTTCCGTCCAAAACTTAATTACTTATCATTTTAAGAAGAAAGATAAATAAAACTATTCAGAATCCATGGAGAAAACAAAATCACATTTTAGTTTAAAAGAAGAAATCATTATGAAACCAACAATAAGTCTCAAATAAAACTAAAAGTAGTCTAAAAAAAAAGATAAAAACTTATCTCAGGTCAACCAAACTCTTAAAGTTCCTTTGATTCTCTTCTCTTTACAATCACTCAATATAAAATAAAAAAAGGATAAAATAAAAGTAAAAGTGGTGCTTGAAAATCTCTCTAAACTAACTCCCAAATGAGAAATTTCAAAACTTTCCAATACTTTCAAGACCTCTTTCAAAGTCCCAATCTTCTTTCTTTTATAATTTTCCAAAAGGTGCATTAGTTTATCTTCAAAATATGTCTAGATTCGCTGTATTTCCCCAAGAGATGCATCCTTTCCCGATAATTTTCGTCCATGGTGGTTATAACCACCTATTAAGCCAATGGGTGCCTCCAAAACCTCTTCAAAATTTGCAGAAACCGAATTTACTCATCCAATAACTGCCACTAGCGCTTAAGCGCGTGGCCTTTGGGGCTTAAGCACGGCCTTCTATGTTTAACCGGTGCTTAAGCGCCAAAACTCTTTTGCACATTTTTTACCTTTTTGCTCCAAATTTGATCATTTTAAGCATTTTTCACCCTTTTTACCTGTATCTGCAAGAAAAACACAAAAATACCTTCCATTGAAGTGCAATATCTCAAAAATAGGTATTAAAATGTGTCTAAAAATACTATATATTTTAGGTGTATCAAAATCCCACAAACTTAAAATATTACTTATCCTCAAGTGACACTTTAATAGTTGAAAACTAAATATGTATGATATGTATATGAGTTTCTTTAAGAGTTACTAAAATTTTGATTGAGAAATATAGTAGTCTAAATTAGAAAAAATATTCAGTAAATGAGACCAACTTAAAGTTTATAAATTCTTAAAGTTAATAATGATGAAAATATGAGTTTCTACCTAATTCAGAAATGTATTGTAGATTTTCCAAATTTAGAATTTAGTTCTTTTATTATCTCTACTTTAAAATTTTCATTAAAAATAATTTTACTTAATATATTATATCTATAAGCTTAAGAGTTTCTCAAGTCTTATACTTTAAAAAGATCAAATGTAGAACTAACTTTTGATTAGGCTCTAATCCTCAAGCTTCTCCTTCCTAATTTTTTTTCTTTCTTTTTCTTTTTTTTTTCTTTCTCTTTTTCTTTTCTTTTTCTTTTCTTCTTTTTTTCCTTTTTTTTCAGTCAAGGATTACTATATCTGGATAGGCCTTTAATGATTTTGAATTCCACTTCTCCTTTCTTAAAGCAAAGTATTGATATAAGCCTTTTACTTATAAATATAATAATAGTTTTTGAAAATTATTTTAATAAAAAAAATTTAAGTATTAAAAATAAAAGTCTAAATTATCTAAATTTTTTAAAAATACGAATAAAAGAAATTTAAGTATCAAAAATAAAAGTCTAAATTATCTAAATTTTTCAAAAATACAATTTTTCTTACTAAAGACAGTCACATATAATTAAAATCATTTTTTCTATACTAAAAATTTTTAACTTAAAGTTTTTCTTCATTACTTAAAATTTTAACTAAATTTTTTTACTCATTTCTATCTAAAAATTTTTAACTTAAAGTTTTTCTTCATTACTTAAAATTTTAACTAAATTTTCTTAATCATTTCTAAAATCAAATTTTACTTCTCTTCATTACTAAAAAATTTAATGAAATTTTCTTACTCATTTCTAAAATCAAATTTTACTTCCCTAATATAACTTCATATACGTAATCTTTTCTTTTTCTTTTCAAATCAAATTCACTTGTAGCATATTTGAGAACAAATAAAATTCCCATTTTGAAAATATTTTTCATCCCCCCAAACTTAAATTTTTAACAGATTAAACAGTTTAACATCAGATATATATAAGAAGGAATGAAAATTTAAAATATCATACTAACATGAATTTTTAACCCTAATGATACAAGTATAAAACTAAAAACAGCAGTAAAATTAATTTTTAATCAAACTTTCTATATTTTCATTTCAATTTAACATGTAGAGATTCAATAAGCCTCTAAGCAGTGGGTATAAACATAAAAGTAAACAAACACACTAACTTGATTTCACGTTCTGAGCATAAAAACAAACAAACTAACATGATAAAAGAAAAATACAGGGTAGCAGTTTCAGAAATTTAAATTTAAGATCTAAGTTAGCTAGATTTTCAACTTTACAACAGATATAAGATTAAGTTAAGTTCTAAACTAACTAAATCACAAAACTCACAACAGTTACTACCCTAGAATTTTAAAACAAACTACTAACTAACACAAAAATTACAATACAATTAAAAATAAAAGCTTTACACATCACAATATCTAAACAAGTAAACATACATACATGTCTGAAGTCCAAAACATGAGAACACATCACATCACAATTCTCACTTAAACATAAAAGTACAAACCACATCACATAGTTCAAACTAACACATAGATGCAAATGTAGCAAGCCCGGATCACATAGTTCATATCATAGTACAATCATAAAATAAATCTCTCAGCTCTACTCTTCATACTCTGAATCACCATTATCCCAAACTTTTGCAGGCTCATAATTATGGTATATAAGATATGGAGGAAATTGCACTCCTTGGTTACCCCTAATGAGGCTCTCCATAGATGAGTGAAATTTCTATTCATAATCACTTTTTCTCCTATTATAGTATCAGTATGCTCTGCAAAATGCTCTAAATTTTGTACCCTATCAGTGGTAAAATTAATATTATTTGTCATCCTCTACAATAATTGATCTTGGGTCTCAGTAAACTCACCTCAAGATGTAGAAGCACGTGAGGTAGATGGTCTAGTTGTAGAAGAAGTAGAGGCAGAAGCAGCAGATGTCTCCATTCCATAGCTCTGAGAAAATCCTCCTCTGCAGCAAAAAAATTGAATGCTCAAAATAAGTCTTCACATTCACCTTAGTGATGGGCTTTTGAGGTAATAACAATTCCTCCCAGCTATCATATTTAACTCTAGCCTGCTCCCACAAAGAAAAGATCAAGGAAGTAAATCCCAAACCTGCAGTTGTAACAGCTGTAGCAGAACTGATGATAGTCTGACAGATCAAAGCTCCAATGTTGATGAGCTTTCCCTCTTGAATACAATAGTTCAACATCACTCTTTCTCTGATCAGAAGTAGACAAGCAGAAATGAAATAGTGTCAGGCCTTTGAAGGTGCGCATAACTTTGAAGTTGGGAAATTTACTCTCCTCTTATTAGTGATATTCCAAAGTCCTCTCCCAATAGTCAAGTAAGAGATAATCTCGTGTAACTCTGCTTAAGTAGGGCTATAATTTCCATAAAAACATAATGTATCCGATGGTAAATGGTAAAACAAGTTGATTACCTCTAGCGAAAAAGGTACCAACTTTCCTCGAACTATAACTCGATTGTTTTCAGGTACAAGTAGATTTGCATAGAACCCCCTCATAAAAGATATAACTGCCATAGCAGAGAAACAACAGAATTGTTCCCACTATCGGTGAACAATTAAATCTTCCACGTCTTCACCCGGATTTCTAAAACATCGCTCCTGAATCAGTTTGCGTGATTGCAACGCATCGCTATACCGATCTTAAGCTTTTGAACTAACAAATTTACTCAAATCGAAAGGGGCTTTGCCTTTGCTCCTCTTCATTCTTGGAGTCATTCTACAAATTTGATAAATTCCAATAATAACTTCAAAAATCAAGTCTAAACCCCTAAACTAAACTTCCAAAAGCTTAAACTACACTTCCTTTGCTATTTCCATAGATTTTTCCTCATTTTTCACCATGAATAGTGAAATTTTGAATTATTCCAAATATACTCAAAATACATGGTGAAAATCCAAAATTTTTGCATAAAAGTAAAGCTCTTACCTTAAGAAATCAGAATCTAGCAAAATTTTCTTGATTTCACCAAGAAATCACCAATTAATGGTGTGCCCTTGCTCTCCAAAATCACATTTTTGAGAGGTTGAAGGTGACAAAAGGATAAAAATGGCGATTTTTGCTCAAATTTTCACTTTTAACCGTTCGCAAACCGATTTTCGTGAACCGGTGCTTAAGCATGGGTAAGTGGCGCTTAGGTGCCTGCCTCCCGGGCTTGCTTGTGCTTAAGCGCAAAATGTGGCGCTTAGGCGCCATTGCATGATTTAAAAAAAAAATCAAATTACAGTAAAATGCACTATTTGCTAAGTAAAATATCCCTAAATGGTCTCATAACACTTAAATGACTATTTTCAACATCCTGTAACTCTCCTTTATCTCAAAATTCTCTTTAATAACTATTTAAATTCAAGGCTAAAACAACACAAAATTTCACTCAAACAAACTTATATTAATTCACAAACAAGTACAAATACATTTAAACACTTAATTCTCATTCCAAATAGTCTTGGATGAGAAAATTTTCCTAAACACAAACACTTAAAAGTCTTTCACAATTAAACACTTAAGTAACACAAACACTAAAACACTTAAAGAAAACGTCTTTAAATACACAAAAACATAACCTTAAACATAAAACTTAATTTCATTCTTCATTAGAAGGAACAAATTCAGGTCTTTCATTAGTCTCTCCTGGGGCAACTGAAATATAAAGTTGATAAAACAGACGGTGGGGATGTGCTCTGATGCAATCTTCTTTAATCCACTTGTGCTTAAGAAACATCTCCTTATCCTCTTTTTCTATATAACTAGTGTGGCTAAATTTCATTTTCAATTGCCATCCAACATGCTCAAGATGTGCATGAATCTCCAATACCTTAGTCTCCAGTACAAACATGGTATTTTCAATTTTATTGATCTTCTCAGATATTCCTTCAATACTAACAGCTAAGAAACTGTTATAAATCTCTTGTGCACTTTGACTAATGAATTTCTTCCTCATGGTCTCCTCCTTCTTTAAATCCATCTCTCATGAAGACATCATCTTAAAATTTATCTCTCTTAGACTTTTAGGGCTAGAAATGATCTAGGGTGAAATTCCTTCACTAAACCCTTCTATTTATAGGCCTAAATCCTTCCAATAATTCATAGACACATTTAGAAACTGCCTTGGCATGTTTTTTGCAAACTTCTAGGTAGTTTTTCGTTCTAGAATATTAATTTTACACATGTTTTTAAACTGCCACGCTTAAGCGCCGGATTTGGTGCTTAAGAACCGGTGCACATTTTTGCACTAGTCAACTTAACATACAAATTCTCATTTTAACATGTCTAGATCACTAAATAAAGTCTTAAAATCAAAACTAACACAAAATAGTTTAAAAAATACTACCCTAAATTTTCTTAATCACACATAAAACAACAATCAAAATAAAAACACACTGAAAACTATGGGTTGCCTCCCACAAAGCGCCTGGTTTTAAGTCGTCAGCCCGACATAACCAGTGCTTACTCTTGTTGACCCAACATCATTCCATCATTAAACTTATGTTGATCCCTTATAAATTAAGGTTTCTAGTCTACGTCCATTAACTTTAAATATTTTCTCAGACTTAGGATCTTTAATATCCACAGCTCCATAAGGATAAACTTTAATCACAATAAAAGGGCCCATCCACCTGGACTAAAGTTTGCCTGAAAATAATTTTAACCTTGAATTATATAACAAAACTTGTTGCCCTGGCTAAAATTTTTTAATAAGAATCCTTTGATCATGCCACATCTTCATCTTTACTTTATAAATTTTAGCACTTTCATAAGATTCATTTCTTATCTCTTCAAGTTCATTTAATTGTAATAATCTTTTCTCATCAGCATCTTTCAAATTATAATTGAACTCTTTAATTGCCCAATATGCCTTATACTCAAGTTCAACTGCTAAGTGACAAGTTTTCCCAAATATTAGCCTATTGAGACATTCCTATAGGAGTTCTGTATGCAGTCCTATAAGCCCACAAAGCATAGTCAAGTTTGACGATCAATCCATTTTGGTTAGATTCACAGATTTTTTCATAATTCCTTTAATTTCCCGATTGGATAATTCAGCCGAGCCACTTGTCTGAGGATGATAAGCAGTAGCAATCCTATGATTTATATGATATTTCTTTAAAAATTTCTTCATTATGGAATTTCTAAAATGAATTCTTCCACCAGTAATGATAACTCTTGGCATCCCAAATCTATAAAATATATTCATTTTTAAAAATTTTACAACACTTTGAGCATCACATCGAGGTAAAGCAATAGCTTCTATCCATTTGGATACATAGTCCTCTACTAACATAATATATAAATTTCTAAAAGATGTATAAATGGTCCCATGAAATCTAATACCCAAACATCAAATATTTCAACTTCTAGCATATAATTGAGGGGCATCTCATTTCTTCTAGAAATATTGTCTACTCTTTGACATCTATCACAAGTTTTTACATAAGCATTACCATCACTAAAAATTGTATGCCAATAAAATTCAGATTATAGATTTTGTATGTTATTTTATCAACACCAAAATGTCCCCCAAAATCAGAATTATGACATTTTTGTATTTTGTATGTTATTTTATCAACATCTCTAAAAATTGTAGGCCAATAAAATTCAAATTGTAAAATTTTGTATGTTGTTTTATCAACATTAATATAAGCATTAACATCTCTAAAAATTGTAGGCCAATAGAATCCAGATTATAAAATTTTGTATGTTGTTTTATCAACACTGTCCCCCAAAATCAGAATTATGACATTTTTGGATAATCTCATAAGTTTCTTCTAATGGTACACGTCTTCGAATAATCAGATCCTTTCCATGTTTATATAAAAATGGGTCATCCTAAAAATAATTCTTAGCTTCAGAAATAAATTTCCTCTTAGTTGGTATGTCATTTCATAGGGTATAATATCAATAACAATAAAGTTCACAATGTTGGCATACCACAAAACACACTCCTCATTAATAGTGAACAATTTTTCATCTGGAAAATGTTCATTAATTTCAGTTTCAAAATAGAGTGGTTTTTCTAATTCAAGCCTGGACAAATGATTAGCAATTTGATTTTCAATCCCCTTCCGATCTACGATTACAAAAGCAAATTCTTGCGAATGAAGAATCCATTTTGTAAGTCTAGGTTTAACATCCTTCTTTTTCATTAAATACTTAATAGCAGAATGATCTGTATGCAC
>JXCR01145566.1:235493-254354 GCA_002079205.1 Phalaenopsis hybrid cultivar | reverse complement strand
GGGGGGGGGAACTCTGCCATTTTCTTTTCTCACTTCTTTAGCCTGTTGTTCTTGGGAAGGATTGAAGTGGAGGAGTGTTTTGAAAATTTCTATGTGGCTTTTATTTGCTTTAGGGAGGTACTTTCTCCCCCTATGTGCCTTGTCTTTCTTCGGTTTTCCCTCTGTCAAGCCCCTTAGCTTAGTGCAGTGGACTATACACCATGCTTACGTGATATTACACTTATGTTTTTTTTTTGAAATACTTGGTACTCAAGCATCTAGAAATGGAAAATGTGAGCATGTTATAGGAGTTAGACTTGATTACCTGCTTAAAGTGGCGAAGCTATGGCATGTTTTTATTTATTGTAGCATATTTCTATTGAAAACAATTAGGAGGGTTGAAACATGAATTTGAGACAATGTTAGCTCCTTTTGCAAGCATGTTAGGATATGTATCATGAAGCTTTTCATTTATTCTTATCTAGCATGAGATATTGGAAGACTTATTTGGTCTTTCACGCATGTGGGACTCGGTTTTAGCTCCTGTGGTTGCCTCATTTGTTCGAAATCTATATGGAGTATGAAAAGATTTTTTTTTGGAAGTCTCTTGAAGTTTATCGTGAAGGCTTGGTGCTTGATTTATCACTGCTCTTTCTCATTCAAGTATTGGTTCAGAAAAGGAATTTTTGGAGGCCTTGAAATGTTAGCTTTGAGATTTATGCCTACTTCTTTACTTCATACTATCCTGTTTATATAAAATACNAGGAATTTTTGGAGGCCTTGAAATGTTAGCTTTGAGATTTATGCATACTTCTTTACTTCATACTATCCTGTTTATATAAAATACATGCTAAGGGGGAGTTGTTTTAGCCATTGAATGACTCGGTTTTGGCCCTCGTTGGGTTCGGTTTTGGTCTCCTGTGGCTTTGCCTTGCTCGAAACATATACTATAAAAAAAAGGGAATTTCTTTGATTTGGAGGGTCCTATAAATTGTTTTGGTGGCTTGTTTTAACCCCTCATGAGGTATCCTTTTGTTTAAATACCTGTTGGAAGTTGTTTCATGCTTGGAATACTTAAGTTGGGGGCCTAAATATACTCTCTATGTTATTGTTCTTGTTTAAGGCATATACTGGCTCTATATCTTGATATTTCAAAAGCTTGTGAGCTGTTCCTTGGATTTGAATGGCTCGGTTTTATCTTGAAATGTCCGGAATTTTTAATTTCTATTAAAGCTTGGATTTTAATCTATGCTCAGGCCTTGTCTTGGCCCTGAATGACTCGATTTTGGGTCTTTGTGGGTACTCGGTTTTCATTGTAGGAGCATGGGATGTTAATTTTTGTTGAGGCTTTGAAGCTTCTTTACTAGCTTTAAGGGTCTCGCTCTGACCCTTGTTGATTTTCGATTTGCTTAAAAGTGGCTGGATGTTAATTTATGTTGAGGCCACGGTCTTAATTTCTGTTGGAGCTTTATTTTCGGCCTTGAATGACTCAGTTTTAGCTTTCCTTGGAGCTCGGTTTTACTTGCTTTGGTCCTACCCGTGAGCTCACCATTGAGATTTGCCCCTCTTGCAGTCCTTACCCGTGAGACCTATTGGAGGTTGTTTGGTGTGATTTAGTCCTTCTTGTTGGGCTTGAACTACTTGGATGATTGTAAGTGGATTGAAATTATAATTATATTTTGTACTATCTTATGTATATCAAAGATCCTCATGGAATTGATTCAGGTTGCCTTGGCCGTGGCCTTTCTTGTGCTTGGGCTTATATTTTCTTACTTTGGCCGTGAGCCTTGTTCAGTGGGCACTGCCCTTGTGANATAATTATATTTTGTACTATCTTATGTATATCAAAGATCCTCATGGAATTGATTCAGGTTGCCTTGGCCGTGAGCCGTTCTTGTGCTTGGGCTTATTTTTTCTTACTTTGGCCGTGAGCCTTGTTTAGCGGGCACTGCCCTTGTGGTATTCGGTTTTGCCCTCTAACCGTGAGATCAGTAGGCATAGGTCTGCTTTCTTTTTATCCCCCGCCTTCGGATATGTGTTGTGTTGGGTTCCCGCTTGCCATCTGTGGCCGTGAGCTTCCTATATGGAATTTCGTTTGGTTTGTTCGGGCTCCTACTCGTGAGCTAGTTTGGAGTCTGTTTGTGCTTTTGTTGGCCTTACCCGTGACCCTCTACCCTCTTTTGGCCCTGTTTCTTGCCTTGGCCGTGAGCCTCTTTTGGCTCTGTTTCTTGACTTAGCCGTGAGTGCCTTGTTCTGTTGGTGGACTTAGCCGAGAGCCTTGGTGGTTGTTTGCTCTCCTCTATTGACCCCAGCTGTGAGCATTTATTTGCTTCTATGGGAAGATTTTATGCTTATTTGATATATGAGGCCATTGATTAATTTGGAAGTTGAAGGATCTTGATTTTTTGCATGGGTTTGGGAGTACTAGTGGTAGTATTCTCCGGGTTATTTTTCTTTTATGAAGTTTGGCAGATTTCTAAGTCTCATTTTGGAAAAACATTTTGTTGGAATGAATTAATTTCATAAAAGATATCTTTAGGGTTTTGATACCAGCGTTAGGAGATCATTTTGACTTGGGTTGATCCACTTATAAAAAAGTGAGAAAATGATACCCTTTCGGATTGATTCAAGGATCTTCGGACTTTTCTTTTCAGGTCTTTCGTCACGAGTTTCGAGAGCTAATTCATCATTCGTTTTTTTCGATGTTTTGGGTGAATCAGTCCCTCCTCTCTCTCACCCCATTTTTGTTCTTTCTTTTTCCTTGCTTCTTGGTTCTGTTTTTTATGCTTATGTCCGATACATAAGTGTCCACGTATAGCCTTTTGCTATACGTGAAACCATCAAGCAAGGTCACAAGTATGTCTGTTTTGTTTTGGGGCTTAGGGCGGTGATGACAAATGCACACCGGAGATAAAGCAGAATGATATGTCATCCTACGACATCGGGATCCAATTCTGGAACCCATCAGGATCCGATTCAGGAACCCGGTGAGCTGTAGGATAACAGTATTATTCACCGACACAAGACTAGCGGAATTGACCCGAACCTTCTTAGGTTGTTGGTAGCCTTATGCCCGACAACGCGATCGAATCGTTGACAACTACTTTTCAAAATTGATAAAAACAAATTTGATAAGAATAAACACACATTTTTCTAAAACAAAAATACATTTTTCGCTACATACAAAATTGATACAGCCCATTTTTTGCATGTTTGAAACCTATGTGTATGCTGAAAACATAAATTTTAAATACCTTTTAAACATTGGTTGTCCACCTGTTGATCACCTGTTTAGGCTAAGAAATACCCTCCTGAGTTAGATTCGATAGAACACCCTTCTAGTTGAGTGACGGGCTTTATACGTCCGGGTGACCGAGTAGCCTTCGACGACCCTCGAGTACTAATATATAGTTGAGCCTAGCCCCAACCCGAGTGCTTACGGTCCCCCTCTTTTTGGATTTTTTCATATGTTTTTTTTAGAATTTTTGGACAAAGCACTCGCAGACTCTTTTCGAGATTTTCCCGTGTTTTTTATGATTTTAATCGATTTGTTGATTCGTCGATTTCCTCGCATTTCTCTTGTCGTGAGTCTTTTGACGATCTTTCTCGAGATTTCTGGACGATGTTTCTTTGTTTTCGTTTATATAAAACATTTCAGTCTGCTTCTGCAAGTTTTTTTGCTTGTACCTGTCGCATCAATTACACCTAAGGAACAACGGATCTCCCATGTATACAGATTTGTTTTATGTTACAACATGTTAATCTTTTATAATCACTTCCCTGTTGTACCTTTTATTTTTCTTTACACTGCATGTTATACTGCTTTCTTTACTGAATCTTTTACTGCTCATCCTGTGCTACATATTCTACTGTCATGCTGTACACTATACAACTTCAACATGTTATCTATAAAAAATATATGAAGAACTACAACCATAGAGCTGCCGGATTTGACATTATAACCTGACACCCTAGAATACCTAAACTCGTCATGACAAGGAGCTCAAAACTAGCGCGGTGGGCAGCACGACCATCTTCAATAGCAGAACACGTCTTCCCCAGCTAAATCATTCCTTTCCTAGAAATTAAAACAACAATTCATAGGATTTCGAGGTTGTTCGCCTAGCGCAACATAAATCCTCAACTTTTCGTTAGACATTCGTTTAGCTCTGTTGTACAATCTATACTCTAACTCGTTTTAGGATTACGAAGTTGTCGTCCGTCACGACCTAAATCCTCACATCTTCCAGGTTGTTTATGTGATTGTTTCACACGAATGTAAGCCCTAATTAAATAAAAATTGGCAGGATAAAACACTTGAATATTTGTTCTCGAAACTGAAGCCAAATCATAAGGTAGACTGGGAAGTCACCGAGGTTCTCCTTCGGATCTGTGGCATCCCTTAGTTCTTCCTCATTTAGATTCTACAATAAATGTTTCAAGTTTAAGTCATTCCCCTTTTGCACACCTCTTTGTCCGATTTCGTTGAAAAGTCCTATCATTTTGATCTCCTCGAAGATAATCTTTCCTGATTTTTATCGAGAGTATTCTTAAGTGACTTCGGTCATTTAAGATATAATTAACTATAGGGGCATGCATTTATATGAAGCTTTTCCGAACCTAGCTTAAAATAAATCATATTTAATTTTTCATATTAAATAAGAGAATTTGTCGGCAAATAAAACGGTTTCGCAGACCAAACATACGTCATGTATTTCTTAGTTTATTTGATCGAGTCTTATCCTCAAGTCTTGTGTTTAACCCTCGGGATAAATACAGGGTTTGAGGTAAAACGCTCTTTCATTTAAACTATGAAAAATATAGGGTCAGTTTGATTTTCATATTTGATTTTAAACTTAAATCTATATGTAAATTAAAGCGTCTTTCCGAAACGGGCGACGTGATTTCGATTCCGGTGACCGACAGCTTTCTACGGGCAACTCCACCACACCTTTCAACTTTTTATCGCCGACAATGACTAGTTTGATACTTTTATAGACTATGAGGCTAAAATGGCGATTGTAAATAGTATGGGGACTATTTTGGCTCTTTACTCATATATTTGCCTGGCATCAGCTTAAAAGTCTACTAGAGATTGTTTATTTTTCACTCAACGNGTTTGATTTTCATATTTGATTTTAAACTTAAATCTATATGTAAATTAAAGCGTCTTTCCGAAGCGGGCGACGGGATTTCGATTCCAGTGACCGACAGCTTTCTACGGGCAACTCCACCACACCTTTCAACTTTTTATCGCCGACAAGGACTAGTTTGATACTTTTATAGACTATGAGGCTAAAATGGCGATTGTAAATAGTATGACTATTTTGGCTCTTTACTCATATATTTGCCAGGCATCAGCTTAAAAGTCTACTAGAGATTGTTTATTTTTCACTCAACTTGAATCTAAGTGGAATTCAAAATTTTGATTTCAAGATGAGGCTAGCTTACTTCAACTTGACTCTTTTACCAACCTTATGGGAGGTCAGCGTTAGAGGAGTAGGTAGTTGGGATAAAGGTGGCTGTTCTTTGAGTGTGTGGTATTTCAACATTGTTTGTATACTTGTGTTGGCGGTCTTATATTGTCTCTAGATGCATACTTTTTGTCTACTTATGTTAAGTATGTGTTCTATGTGAGGAGACGTGTTATTATGCCTATGTTTTTTTGTAAACCTTTTGTTTGCTAAATATTTCATACTGGCTTTTATGATTATCTAATGAACATGCACATTGGTTGACAATAAAAAAATTGGTCTCTGCACTTTGTGCAGTACAAACTCTGATTCATTTAATAAGAGTTTGAGTGGCTTTCTTCAGATTTAAATTATAATGCTTTATTAGCTCACATGGATGTTATTTGATATTTCAGAAGAAATAGCTTAATAAATATCATAAGTAGATGTTAATTAGTAGCAAAAGAGATTTTCTTTTTTCTTATGATATGGGGAATATATCATAACAAGGATGATCAATCCAACGATCGACTTTAAAGAAGTTAACTAAAAGAAGTTTCCCACACAATTTATGCATCATATTGTGAAGAGATTGGGAGATCAGTTTACTTATTTTTTATTTTTGGTTGCTTATTAGGGGAGGTCAAGGCCCCAAAAGTGGAACCATTAATTGAAAATTGGAGGAGAAACACATAAAGTGTTGGATGGCTAGGATAAGACTCTTATATGGACTGATTAGCCTTGGATTAGTGTTGAATTCGGAGAAAATATGTCGTATTTTGTTTTTAAATGTTTTTTTCTTTAGTTTGTTTTTTCTTAGTAGGATTTTTTTTCCTTTTTGCAGCTTTCTTAGGAAGTATAAGATTGTTTATTTCTTACTATAAATTTGGGGCATAAATAGCTTTGCAAACCTAAAATAGAACTTGACTAAATTCTTCCAAAATTACTCTTCTTTTTTCTTTTTTGTTCCAAATTTGCTTTCACCTTGTCAAAATTTTGAGAAAAATAGGTTGTATTCTAAATAGGCTCGATGTCTTTTCCCTTTGCTGTCATTCCATTAAATAATAATCTTACAATCTATTTTAGGTACAAATTATTATGCATAATCTATTTTAGGTAATCAAATAATATATATTCGTAATCTAAATATTCAGCTAAAAGGGAAATAAATCAGAATACAGATATTAGAAATAATTTAAATAAGGAAGCTCCTAATTATAAAAAACTCCTAATTTAGCTGTCTGATTTGCGTCATTCTTGATTGACATCCCTTCTCAAATTGATTCTGACTGATCATGAAACATCAATCTACCAACAAGAAACTTTGTCAGGACCAACAATCCTCAAGCCATGAGTGCCGAAGTCGTAAGTCCTTAAATTGAGAATGTCGAAGCCTCAGAGACAACTCTTGAACNATAAATCAGAATAAAGATATTAGAAATAATTTAAATAAGGAAGCTCCTAATTATAGAAAACTCCTAATTTAGTTGTCTGATTTGCGTCATTCTTGATTGACATCCCTCCTCAAATTGATTCTGACTGATCATGAAACATCAATCTACCAACAAGAAACTTTGTCAAGACCAACAATCCTCAAGCCATGAGTGCCGAAGTCGAAAGTCCTGAAACTGAGAATGTCGAAGCCTCAGAGACAACTCTTGAATCATAACATGATTTGAGCAAAGAACAACAAAAAATCTTTTATCATTGTCGTCCAGAAATTCGAATCATAGCCACAAGAAGGATCCGCTTCCAGTTACATGATCAAAATGCTACAAATCATAACCCACGNATGATTTGAGCAAAGAACAACAAAAAATCTTTTATCATTGTCGTCCAGAAATTCGAATCATAGCCACAAGAAAGATCCGCTTCTAGTTACATGATCAAAATGCTACAAATCATAACCCACAAATATGATCCAGTTACACGATCCAGATGCTATCGATCATATCCTACAAGTATGATCCATGTTCTGATTCAAATGCTATCGATCATAGCCCACAAATAGGATCCAGTTACATGATCATATCCTAAAAGTAGGATCCGTGTTGTGTTCTAAATGCTATCGATCATAGCCCGCAAATATGATACAGTTACACGATCCAGATGCTATCGATTATAGCCTATAAGTTGGATTCGTGTCCTGATCCAAATGCTACTGATCACAGTCCACAAGTAAGATCTGTGTCCTGTTAAACGATCCAAATGCTATTGATTCTTCCTACGACGATGAGGATGATTTGTTCCCTATTCTTCACGCCAAAAGTGTTGAAGCCGAGAATATGCTGAAGCCGTGAGTGCTAAAGCCGAAGATCAAGTATTTGTCGAAGTCGAAGCCATCGATCTAGGAAGGAGTGTCAAAGTCGAAGCTGTCGGTCTAGGAAGGAGTGTCGAAGCCTTTAATCCTTGAGTGCGACGAAAAAGCAAGTTGAAGCAGACGAAGCAGCGGAAGAAGTAGTTGAAGATGTCGTAGAAACAATGATGGATAGCGAAGGAGATCCGAATTGGACGAAGTCTTCTTATCTTTATCCCCATCACCGTCAGATTCATCAAGAATCGATTTTGGAGATCCCACAAAAATCCGGTCCTGAGCTTTATGAGGGTTTGGAGCCTTCTTATTCATCCTCTTCCCCATCGGTACTTATCAATAAATGCAACAAAATGAAGAGGGGCTCCACGAGAAGAAGCGAGGAGGTGGAGGGGTCGGCACGGAGAAGAGTGCGCACTACACGATCCCATATCTCCTTCTGCAGATCAGGGTTGATGAGATTGCCGCGGTCGAAGGGTCGACGATGAGAAACGGAAGTGATATCGAAGTCGGTGGCGAGAAGTTGATCGGCGACAAGCTATTTCTTGGATGAAACGGGGCGATCGAGGCAGTTAGGGACGACTAGTGCAGGGTCGCGGTCACCTCCGAAGCCGGCCTTGATAAGGCCGCCGACATTGTCGAGCACCACTGTCGGCCGAAATAACGTCGCGGATTCTTTATTTATGATTTAAGCTTAATATATATATATATATATATATATATGTGATTATAATTTTATAAGGTAGTATTTTTTAACTTTGAAAAACAATGTTTTATATGACTATAATTTTGGAAAATAATAAAAGTGAATCAGAATGGACCTCATATATTTGACAGTCTAGATGGTTGAGCACGTTACTACAAATAGTATACTATCCTGAAGGATAAACATATCATTTGTTAGGAGACTTAACCACATAAACTAAAGAGTTTGTGACATCCGTTTGGTCTGCGAAAATATTTTTTTATAAGACGACAAGTTCCCCTATTTAACATGAAAAATTAATTAGGGTTTATATTATATTGGGTTCTTAAGTTCCCTATAGAGTCAAACCCCTATAGTTAATTACATCTTAAATGACCGAAGTCACTTAAAAAAATTCTCGATTAAGATCAGTGGTTCTGTCTTCAAGATTTCAAAGTTTAAGTTTTCATGTATGAATATAAGAAAATCGAAAGTTAAAAGCTCAAAATAGGGACAATTATTTTTAAGAGTCAAAGGAGTGAAAGGTAGGGGATGTCGTAGATCTGAGAGGGAACCCCAGTGACTTCCCAACTATCCTACTATTAGGCTTTAATTTTAAAGAGATGTTTTTGGATGTTTCATCATGCTAATTTTATTATTTAGGACTTATGCTTACACGATATCCGATTGTGCAAGTGGCCTAAAAAGATAGGAGGATTTACGTCGTATCGAACTAAGACCTCGAAATCCTAAAGAGTATTAGGACATAATGCACGATAGGGTCGTGCAAAAGCCTAAAATGGAAGTGAAAATTTATGTCGCACCAAGTGGACTACCTCGAAGTTCTATGAGTTTGTTATTTATTCTATGAAGATTTCACCTGAGGATCTTTCTTCACTTCGCTGGTGTGGTCTCAATTGTCGCCCTCCGTTCGCTTGCTTCCACGTTCCGATTCCTGGAAAGGCTACTCCAAGCTCCTTAACATATCAATCATAGGTTCGGGGTTTTGGTGTGTATAAATATACAGTTGTTTGGTCAGTGGTTCGCTGTAGGGTGCTTTCTAAATCGGATGTCTTACTGTCCTCAATCCTACAGGCCCCTGCAAGTCTATAGAAGCAACATGAATAATAAAAAGAAAACATGCTACGAAGCGCAGTAAACAATAAACAGTAACATCCCAAGCATGAACTATATGTATATGAGTAAAGTGCGGTAAAGGAGAACAGTAAGTAATAAAAGGCAATAAAGTGTACAATAAAGAAAGTAAAATGCTATAAATATAAAACAAACCTATATACCTGACGGGTATGCGGTCGGTGTCGCAGGTGAAAGTAAACGAGTTCAACGGAAAATTTAACAGGTGACAAACATGCATTTATACAAATAGGAATGAATAACAAAAACATCACCTGAAAATCTCGAGGAAAGCCACAAATGACTTTTGGTAACTCGAAGAAAATCGGAAGGAAATCACGAGTGATCTACGAAGACTCAAATAACACCGTATGAAACGTACTTAAAATATGAGGAACGAAAGAAAACCATAAGCATTCGAGTCAAGGTAGGCTCAGATTTTAGTTATTCTCGAGGGACTTCAAAGACAACCATCGGTCATCCGTATGTATAGAGCCCGACATTCAACTAGAAATTTCCAACAATACAATCTTAGAAGGGCAATCCTTAGCCCAGTACAGGTAATTGACGAGTGGACAATCAAATTGTATTACTTAAAGTTTATATTTTAGCATGCATATAGGCTTGATGCATATAAACAAAATTAATATCTATTTTAGTAGTCAAAATATTTTGTAAATAGTGCATCTGTTATTATTGTTGCACTTTAAAAAAAATTAATTATCCACAAGTCGATCACACTGTCGGGCTAAGAAAACAAGAGTCTTCGATATTCTAGTGTCGGTGAATAATATTGTCATCCTATATTTTCACCGGGTCCCTGTGACGGGTTCCGATATCGTAGGATGCGATATTATTCCGCCCTACCACCGGACGCCTTTATCATCAAGGCCTTAAACCCAAAAAAAAATATCGTCCAACTTTCGACCTTGCTTGTTGGTTCATATATAGCCACAACTATATATGCGCGCTTATGTGTCAGACATAAACACCTAAAATCAAATCAAGAAGCAAGGAAAGCGAACCGAAAAGAAAGAAATGAAAAAAAGAGAAGAATACTAACCCGCTTCCAAGTTTAAGAAAGAAGCAAAAACGGTAGGAGGGTTAGCCTCCAAAAGTAGTCTAAGAAAGAAGCCAAAACGGTAGGAGGCTTAGCCTCAAACATTCACCCGATAGAACACCTCGAATGAGCAATAAAATGGGGCACACTTATCAATAGCTAATTCCCACTTCCGAATTATCGATATAACAATCCAAAAGAAACGTATCGAAAGGCTCCAATTACTAACCCAAAACATTTCCGAAAGGCACATTTAGAGGATTCCAAGTTGCAACTAACTTTCCCAACAAATATCAAAAGGATTTTTGGATTGTAGTCAATTCAACTCGAAGAATTGGGCCCTGAAACTCTTTCCAAACATCTTGTAAACCGATTCCCGAAAAAGGACACTCAAATTCTTCCAAACAACAAAGTATTCAATTCTATCTCAAACTAGTAGATATAATGAAGAATAAACCCAACACAACACAAAGGGGACACCATTCCATAGGTCACTAGTGAGGGCAGCAGGGGAGAACAACCAAAATCAGTACCAGGAGAGCCTGCCCGATGGGCCTTGGGCAAGGGCAGCAAGGAAACCACCAAGCCAACACAAAGAATACTGAAATGGCAAATTTCGGGTTGGGACAACAGGGGACCAATCAAAGCCAACACAAGAAAGCCCAATATGCACATTTCGGGTAAGGGCAGCAAGGAAGCAAACCCCCCATCTCAACACGAGAAGGCCACAATAAGGCTCTCGAATAGATCCAACAGTAGGAAGCAACCCAAATTAACACAGGAAAGAACCAGCAAAGGCTCTCGAGTTGAGCTAGCAGGGAAAACAACCCAAACAAACACAAGGAAGCCACCTAGCTGCTCTCGGGCACGGGCAACAAGGCAACAACCCACACCGACAGGGAAGCCACAATGGTTGTTCTTGAGTACGGACAGCAAGGCAACAACCCACACTCACAAGAGAAACCCATGTTGCAGGTTTCAGATAGGAACAACAAAAGAAACCACCAAAACTGACATAACAAGGACTCGGACAGCTGATCTTAGGTGGGAGTAGCAAAAACACCACCAAAACCAACACAGTGAGACCGCAACAAGGGCCTCGAATAGATCCAACAGGGGAAGANAGAAGGCCACAATAAGGCTCTCGAATAGATCCAACAGTAGGAAGCAACCCAAATTAACACAGGAAAGAACCAACAAAGGCTCTCGAGTTGAGCTAGCAGGGAAAGTAACTCAAACAAACACAAGGAAGCCACCTAGCTGCTCTCGGGCAGGGGCAACAAGGCAACAACCCACACCGACAGGGAAGCCACAATGGTTGTTCTTGAGTAGGGACAGCAAGTCAACAACCCACACTCACAAGAGAAACCCATGTTGCAGGTTTCAGATAGGAACAACAAAAGAAACCACCAAAACTGACATAACAAGGACTCAGACAGCTGATGTTAGGTGAGAGTAGCAAAAACACCACCAAAACCAACACAGGGAGACCGCAACAAGGGCCTCGAATAGATCCAACAGGGGAAGGCAATCCAAACTAACCAGGAAAGCACCAACAAGGCTCTCAAATAGAGCTCTCGGGTAAGGGCAGCAAGACAACAGCCTACACCAGCACAGGAAACCCAACAAGGCTCTCGAATAGAGCTAGCAAAAGAGAAGAAACATGATAAAACTCCAAAAGATCCACAACAGAAATAACCATCTGCATATGATTCAAGTAGAGGGGCAACAAAGGAGCACAAGACAAAACTCCGAAGGCCCCAAAGCCAAAAGTGACCATCTGTATATGTTTCGAACAGAAGGGCAACAAAGAAGCAACAAAANTTTCAGTCTGCTTCTGCAAGTTTTTTTGCTTGTACCTGTCGCATCAATTACACCTAAGGAACAACGGATCTCCCATGTATACAGATTTGTTTTATGTTACAACATGTTAATCTTTTATAATCACTTCCCTGTTGTACCTTTTACTTTTCTTTACACTGCATGTTATACTGCTTTCTTTACTGAATCTTTTACTGCTCATCCTGTGCTACATATTCTACTGTTATGCTGTACACTATACAACTTCAACATGTTATCTATAAAAAATATATGAAGAACTACAACCATAGAGCTGCCGGATTTGACATTATAACCTGACACCCTAGAATACCTAAACTCGTCATTACAAGGAGCTCAAAACTAGCGCGGTGGGCAGCACGACCATCTTCAATAGCAAAACATGTCTTCCCCTGCTAAACCATTCTTATCCTAGAAATTAAAACAACAATTCATAGGATTTCGAGGTTGTTCGCCTAGCGCAACATAAATCCTCAACTTTTCGTTAGACATTCGTATAGCTCTGTTGTACAATCTATACTCTAAGTCGTTTTAGGATTACGAAGTTGTCGTCCGTCACGACCTAAATCCTCACATCTTCCAGGTTGTTTATGTGATTGTTTCACACGAATGTAAGCCATAATTAAATAAAAATTGGCAGGATAAAACACTTGAATATTTCTTCTCGAAACTGAAGCCAAATCATAAGGTAGACTGGGAAGTCACCGAGGTTCTCCTTCGGATCTGTGGCATCCCCTAGTTCTTCCTCATTTGGATTCTACAATAAATGTTTCAAGTTTGAGTCATTCCCCTTTTGCACACCTCTTTGTCCGATTTCGTTGAAAAGTCCTATCATTTTGATCTCCTCGAAGATAATCTTTCCTGATTTTTATCGAGAGTATTCTTAAGTGACTTCGGTCATTCAAGATGTAATTAACTATAGGGGCTTGTATTTATATGAAGTTTTTCCGAACCTAGCTTAAAATAAACCTTATTTAATTTTTCATATTAAATAAGGGAATTTGTCGGCAAATAAAACGGTTTCGCAGACCAAACATACGTCATGTATTTCTTAGTTTATTTGATCGAGTCTTATCCTCAAGTCTTGTGTTTAACCCTCGGGATAAATACAGGGTTTGAGGTAAAACGCTCTTTCATTTAAACTATGAAAAATATAGGGTCAGTTTGATTTTCATATTTGATTTTAAACTTAAATCTATATGTAAATTAAAGCGTCTTTCCGAAGCGGGCGACGGGATTTCGATTCCAGTGACCGACAGCTTTCTACGGGCAACTCCACCACACCTTTCAACTTTTTATCGCCGACAAGGACTAGTTTGATACTTTTATAGACTATGAGGCTAAAATGGCGATTGTAAATAGTATGACTATTTTGGCTCTTTACTCATATATTTGCCAGGCATCAGCTTAAAAGTCTACTAGAGATTGTTTATTTTTCACTCAACTTGAATCTAAGTGGAATTCAAAATTTTGATTTCAAGATGAGGCTAGCTTACTTCAACTTGACTCTTTTACTAACCTTATGGGAGGTCAGCGTTAGAGGAGTAGGTAGTTGGGATAAAGGTGGCTGTTCTTTGAGTGTGTGGTATTTCAACATTGTTTGTATACTTGTGTTGGCGGTCTTATATTGTCTCTAGATGCATACTTTTTGTCTACTTATGTTAAGTATGTGTTCTATGTGAGGAGACGTGTTATTATGCCTATGTTTTTTTGTAAACCTTTTGTTTGCTAAATATTTCATACTGGCTTTTATGATTATCTAATGAACATGCACATTGGTTGACAATAAAAAAATTGGTCTCTGCACTTTGTGCAGTACAAACTCTGATTCATTTAATAAGAGTTTGAGTGGCTTTCTTCAGATTTAAATTATAATGCTTTATTAGCTCACATGGATGTTATTTGATATTTCAGAAGAAATAGCTTAATAAATATCATAAGTAGATGTTAATTAGTAGCAAAAGAGATTTTCTTTTTTCTTATGATATGGGGAATATATCATAACAAGGATGATCAATCCAACGATCGACTTTAAAGAAGTTAACTAAAAGAAGTTTCCCACACAATTTATGCATCATATTGTGAAGAGATTGGGAGATCAGTTTACTTATTTTTTATTTTTGGTTGCTTATTAGGGGAGGTCAAGGCCCCAAAAGTGGAACCATTAATTGAAAATTGGAGGAGAAACACATAAAGTGTTGGATGGCTAGGATAAGACTCTTATATGGACTGATTAGCCTTGGATTAGTGTTGAATTCGGAGAAAATATGTCGTATTTTGTTTTTAAATGTTTTTTTTCTTTAGTTTGTTTTTTCTTAGTAGGATTTTTTTTCCTTTTTGCAGCTTTCTTAGGAAGTATAAGATTGTTTATTTCTTACTATAAATTTGGGGCATAAATAGCTTTGCAAACCTAAAATAGAACTTGACTAAATTCTTCCAAAATTACTCTTCTTTTTTCTTTTTTGTTCCAAATTTGCTTTCACCTTGTCAAAATTTTGAGAAAAATAGGTTGTATTCTAAATAGGCTCGATGTCTTTTCCCTTTGCTGTCATTCCATTAAATAATAATCTTACAATCTATTTTAGGTACAAATTATTATGCATAATCTATTTTAGGTAATCAAATAATATATATTCGTAATCTAAATATTCAGCTAAAAGGGAAATAAATCAGAATACAGATATTAGAAATAATTTAAATAAGGAAGCTCCTAATTATAAAAAACTCCTAATTTAGCTGTCTGATTTGCGTCATTCTTGATTGACATCCCTTCTCAAATTGATTCTGACTGATCATGAAACATCAATCTACCAACAAGAAACTTTGTCAGGACCAACAATCCTCAAGCCATGAGTGCCGAAGTCGTAAGTCCTTAAATTGAGAATGTCGAAGCCTCAGAGACAACTCTTGAACCATAACATGATTTGAGCAAAGAACAACAAAAAATCTTTTATCATTGTCGTCCAGAAATTCGAATCATAGCCACAAGAAAGATCCGCTTCTAGTTACATGATCAAAATGCTACAAATCATAACCCACAAATATGATCCAGTTACACGATCCAGATGCTATCGATCATATCCTACAAGTATGATCCATGTTCTGATTCAAATGCTATCGATCATAGCCCACAAATAGGATCCAGTTACATGATCATGTCCTAAAAGTAGGATCCGTGTCGTGATCTAAATGCTATCGATCATAGCCCGCAAATATGATACAGTTACACGATCCAGATGCTATCGATTATAGCCTATAAGTTGGATTCGTGTCCTGATCCAAATGCTACTGATCACAGTCCACAAGTAAGATCTGTGTCCTGTTAAACGATCCAAATGCTATTGATTCTTCCTACGACGATGAGGATGATTTGTTCCCTATTCTTCACGCCAAAAGTGTTGAAGCCGAGAATATGCTGAAGCCGTGAGTGCTAAAGCCGAAGATCAAGTATTTGTCGAAGTCGAAGCCATCGATCTAGGAAGGAGTGTCAAAGTCGAAGCTGTCGGTCTAGGAAGGAGTGTCGAAGCCTTTAATCCTTGAGTGCGACGAAAAAGCAAGTTGAAGCAGACGAAGCAGCGGAAGAAGTAGTTGAAGATGTCGTAGAAACAATGATGGATAGCGAAGGAGATCCGAATTGGACGAAGTCTTCTTATCTTTATCCCCATCACCGTCAGATTCATCAAGAATCGATTTTGGAGATCCCACAAAAATCCGGTCCTGAGCTTTATGAGGGTTTGGAGCCTTCTTATTCATCCTCTTCCTCATCGGTACTTATCAATAAATGCAACAAAATGAAGAGGGGCTCCACGAGAAGAAGCGAGGAGGTGGAGGGGTCGGCACGGAGAAGAGTGCGCACTACACGATCCCATATCTCCTTCTGCAGATCAGGGTTGATGAGATTGCCGCGGTCGAAGGGTCGACGATGAGAAACGGAAGTGATATCGAAGTCGGTGGCGAGAAGTTGATCGGCGACAAGCTATTTCTTGGATGAAACGGGGCGATCGAGGCAGTTAGGGACGACTAGTGCAGGGTCGCGGTCACCTCCGAAGCCGGCCTTGATAAGGCCGCCGACATTGTCGAGCACCACTGTCGGCCGAAATAACGTCGCGGATTCTTTATTTATGATTTAAGCTTTATATATATATATATATATATATATATATATGTGTGTGTGTGTGTGTGTGTGTGTGTGTGTGTGTGTGATTATAATTTTATAAAGTAGTATTTTTTAACTTTGAAAAATAATGTTTTATATCACTATAATTTTGGAAAATAATAAAAGAATCAGAATGGACCTCATATATTTGACAGTCTAGATGGTTGAACACGTTACTACAAATAGTATACTATCCTGAAGGATAAACATATCATTTGTTAGTAGACTTAACCACATAAACTAAAGAGTTTGTGACATCCGTTTGGTCTGCGAAAATATTTTTTTATAAGCCGACAAGTTCCCCTATTTAACATGAAAAGTTAATTAGGGTTTATATTATATTGGGTTCTTAAGTTCCCTATAGAGTCAAACCCCTATTATTAATTGNTGTAAATAGTGCATCTGTTATTATTGTTGCACTTTAAAAAAAATTAATTATCCACAAGTCGATCACACTGTCAGCCTAAGAAAACAAGAGTCTTCGATATTCTAGTGTCGGTGAATAATATTGTCATCCTATATTTTCACCGGGTCCCTGTGACGGGTTCCGATATCGTAGGATGCGATATTATTCCGCCCTACCACCGGACGCCTTTATCATCAAGGCCTTAAACCCAAAAAAAAATATCGTCCAACTTTNTGTAAATAGTGCATCTGTTATTATTGTTGCACTTTAAAAAAAATTAATTATCCACAAGTCGATCACACTGTCGGGTTAGGACTGCCAACAGCCTAAGAAAACAAGAGTCTTCGATAGTCTAGTGTCGGTGAATAATATTGTCATCCTATATTTTCACTGGGTCCCTGTGACGGGTTCCGATATCGTAGGATGCGATATTATTCCGCCCTACCACCGGACGCCTTTATCATCAAGGCCCAAAAAAAAAAGATCGTCCAACTTACGACCTTGCTTGTTGGTTCATATATAGCCACAACTATATATGCGCGCTTATGTGTCAGACATAAACACCTAAAATCAAATCAAGAAGCAAGGAAAGCGAACCGAAAAGAAAGAAATGANTGTCAGACATAAACACCTAAAATCAAATCAAGAAGCAAGGAAAGCGAACCGAAAAGAAAGAAATGAAAAAAAGAGAAGAATACTAACCCGCTTCCAAGTTTAAGAAAGAAGCAAAAACGGTAGGAGGGTTAGCCTCCAAAAGTAGTCTAAGAAAGAAGCCAAAACGGTAGGAGGCTTNGAAAGATATTAAATGATTTAAATGTGAGAATCTTATTCATGCTGTATATAGTGCGTGCTAGATTTAAGAGACCATGTTCAATGGATGTAGGAGATGCACACATCGAAGGTTGCTGGATAGTTTGTAGTGGGGANTTACACGATCCAGATGCTATCGATTATAGCCTATAAGTTGGATTCGTGTCCTGATCCAAATGCTACTGATCATAGTCCACAAGTAGGATCTGTGTCCTGTTAAACGATCCAAATGCTATTGATTCTTCCTGCGACGATGAGGATGATTTGTTCCCTATTCTTCACGCCAAAAGTGTCGAAGCCGAGAATATGCTGAAGCCGTGAGTGCTAAAGCCGAAGATCAAGGGTTTGTCGAAGTCGAAGCCATCGATCTAGGAAGGAGTGTCAAAGTCGAAGCTGTCGGTCTAGGAAGGAGTGTCGAAGCCTTTAATCCTTGAGTGCAACGAAAAAGCAAGTTGAAGCAGACGAAGCAGCGAAAGAAGTAGTTGAAGATGTCGTAGAAACAATGATGGCTAGCGAAGGAGATCCGAATTGGATGAACCCTTCTTATCTTTATCCCCGTCACCGTCAGATTCATCAAGAACCGATTTTGGAGATCCCACAAAAATCCGGTTCTGAGCTTTATGAGGGTTTGGAGCCTTCTTATTCATCCTCTTCCCCATCGGTACTTATCAATAAATGCAACAAAATGAAGAGGGGCTCCACGAGAAGAAGCGAGGAGGTGGAGGGGTCGGCACGGAGAAGAGTGCGCACTACACGATCCCATATCTCCTTCTGCAGATCAGGGTTGATGAGATTGCCGCGGTCGAAGGGTCGACGATGAGAAACGGAAGTGATATCGAAGTCGGTGGCGAGAAGTTGATCGGCGACAAGCTATTTCTTGGATGAAACGGGGCGATCGAGGCAGTTAGGGACGACTAGTGCAGGGTCGCGGTCACCTCCGAAGCCGGCCTTGATAAGGCCGCCGACATTGTCGAGCACCACTGTCGGCCGAAATAACGTCGCGGATTCTTTATTTATGATTTAAGCTT
>JXCR01145566.1:180979-231366 GCA_002079205.1 Phalaenopsis hybrid cultivar | reverse complement strand
GGGGGGGGGGGGAGCAGAAATTAAACTCCCAGCAACAAGTGGTCAATTTTGTAACCATGTCAAAACCTTGTCGTATAACTGGAGCCAGGAAATTCATCAAACCAAACCAAATATGTTCCAAAATTCCAAAGCCAAATGAGTCCACCAAAAAAACATTGCACACATATAACCCAAGAACCATTAAATAAACCCAGATAATACAACTTGCGGGTAAAGGTAGCCAGGGACGAACCGATAGAGAAAATAGAGAACTGATAGTGCTGAAACAACCTTTAGATTTCAGCATAAATGTACAGTTGTAATAAGAGCACAAGAAAGAAGCCTGCACCTGCATAATACTTGAATCGTTGCCTTTTGTAAGCCTAATACTCATAGCTAACAGCATGAAGCAATTAGATCAAGGCCAACAGAAACACTAAAAGTCTAAAAATCCATAACTGATAGCAAATTCAAAATGAACTACCAGGTAAGGCAAACAAAACAATACGTATGTATTTCCTTTTTTTTCAGTAAAGAAGAAACTTGCTCGAGCCTTTTTTATCCCCTGGAGTGTGTCCAACCTATGTTGAGCAGAGAAGAAGAGCAGAAAAGAGGATAAAATACATTGCTTGAGCTCTTGCAAACAACAAAAGAAAGCCAAAGAACCCCTCAACACCAAGTCCACAAGCGCCTAACCAAGAAGAAATTTTGGCAGTCTCCCCAGGCTCCAAATTTTCGTCACCTCACATAACCCCCCTCTCATGGGACTTTATAGGCGCAAAAGAGAGGGGAGAAGTTCACCGTAACTTACCCGGGGGTGNTTGGCAGTCTCCCCAGGCTCCAAATTTTCGTCACCTCACATAACCCCCCTCTCATGGGACTTTATAGGCGCAGAAGAGGGGAGAAGTTCACCGTAACTTACCCGGGGGTTAATCGAACTCAGGGATTGATCCAGCAAAAGAAAACAACCACAACAAGAGCCGCAGGGGTCGAAGGTATCGGGAAGGAGAGTGCTTGCCGCATTCGTGACACAGAGAACAAACTCGCTTGGGTCAACTTACCATAGTGAGAATTGAAGACTCACGAATGAGCTCCTCGCTCAGCGAGACGGACAAGAGACGTTTCAGGAAGACGCAACTTGGGTAGAGAGCGTCGAGAGAGGGTCAAGANTATCGGGAAGGAGAGTGCTTGCCGCATTCGTGACACAGAGAACAAACTCGCTTGGGTCAACTTACCATAGTGGGAATTGAAGACTCACGAATGAGCTCCTCGCTCAGCGAGATGGACACGAGACGTTTCGGGAAGACGCAACTTGGGTAGAGAGCGTCGAGAGAGGGTCAAGCGTCAACTCCTCGTCACGCGAGGAGGGGGAAAATACAAGGGGGAAGGCGCGGCTAGGGCTCCACTCGGGATAAGGCATGGGGAGGGGACCATAAGCTCTGCGAAGGAGAGGAGCAGGGGTCGATTTGGGAACAAGATCAAAGGGGCAGCCGTGAGTTAGGGATTTGGAAAATAAAAAAAAAACCCTATAGGATCATATATATATATATATTGATTTTATAATATTTGATATTTAAATTCCCTCGATTTGCGCTCTTTTCGCTCGTGCACAAGACTATATCAAAATGGATGTTCCTCCTGACTAAATTCAAAGTCTCGGACACATCGGCGCTGTCCGTTTTGTCATCCGGATTTTCTTCGGACGACTTCGCCGACAATCGGGTCGAAAACTCGACAAATTCAAATTTTCTCAAAATTCTCGCTCTTGATCGATCATTCCAGCAATTGATTCGAGTNAAAAAACCCTATAGGATCATATATATATATATATTGATTTTATAATATTTGATATTTAAATTCCCTCGATTTTTTCGCTCGTGCACAAGACTATATCAAAATGGATGTTCCTCCTGACTAAATTCAAAGTCTCGGACACATCGGCGCTGTCCGTTTTGTCATCCGGATTTTCTTCGGACGACTTCGCCGACAATCGGGTCGAAAACTCGACAAATTCAAATTTTCTCAAAATTCTCGCTCTTGATCGATCATTCCAGCAATTGATTCGAGTTTGATCAATCGCAAAGCCCTCTACATGTGCAAATGACATGAATTTCGATAATTACGTGCATCGAACGTGTGAATTGTGGTATTCGTGCATCGTGAAAGCGCGAGAGGGTCGCAATGGGTTTTCTATGGTTTCAGATTCTATGGGTACTCGACTCGAGCTTCGTTACGTTGGTTTTGTTTTAACTCAACCAAATATTGAGGATTTAGAACCATCCATATGAAACTGCAAGGAGACAAGAAGCGACTTGAATTTCTAGCTGGTGCGGGTCTCGGACTAGTCCTCTAAGAAAGTCCCACAGGAAGTCCTAAGTCTAGCCATAGGCTTTAAGAAGAAGAAGAGACATCACCAAAAATGAGGTCAACAACCTCTACACTGGTCATCTCACTATCTCTCGCCGCTAGCCCAAGAGCGGTTAAGTGCGATCTCACTCGTTATCTCCCTCCCTTGATTCCGCGGAGANTGATTCGAGTTTGATCAATCGCAAAGCCCTCTACATGTGCAAATGACATGAATTTCGATAATTACGTGCATCAAACGTGTGAATTGTGGTATTCGTGCATCGTGAAAGCGCGAGAAGGTCGCAATGGGTTTTCTATGGTTTCAGATTCTATGGGTACTCGACTCGAGCTTCGTTACGTTGGTTTTATTTTGACTCAACCAAATATTGAGGATTTAGAACCATCCATATGAAACTGCAAGGAGACAAGAAGTAACTTGAATTTCTAGCTGGTGCGGGTCTCGGACTAGTTCTCTAAGAAAGTCCCACAGGAAGTCCTAAGTCTAGCCATAGGCTTTAAGAAGAAGAAGAAACATCACCAAAAATGAGGTCAACAACCACTACACGGGTCATCTCACTATCTCTCGCCGCTAGCCCAAGAGCGGCTAAGTGCGATCTCACTCGTTATCTCCCTCCCTTGATTCCGCGGAGTGAATTCCCCAAGCTCAAGCTTGGATTTGTGAAACCATGTCAAAGGCGGGAGCCACTGCTAGTGGACTTCGAACGAAGGAGAGGCTCTGTCGAGGCTGACCGAGTTAAGAGGAAGACGGAGTAGAACGAAGACGACATAGGCGAAGAAATAATGAGACGATTAGCAGACGAGCAGACGAGCGAGAATCAATGCAAAGAAATAGTTTCTCCTTTCCCGCAAGAAGGCTGACGGGAAGGGAGCCTTGACGGTCCTCCAATAACTGCCGGTGGTTAGGGCAAAATTTTGGCTCTGATACCATGTCAAAATTCAAAGCCAAAATTTTGAGAAAAATAGACTGAATTATGAATAGGCTCGATGTCTTTTCCCTTTGCTTTCTTTCCATTAAATAATAATCTTACAATCTATTTTAGGTACAAATTATTCTCTATAATCTATTTTAGGTAACTTGATCATATATATTCTTAATCTAAGTATTTAGCTAAAATGAAAATAAATCAGAATAAAAATATTAGAAATATTTTAAATAAGGAAGCTCCTAATTATAGAAAACTTCTAATTTAGCTGTCTGATTTCCGTCATTCCTGATTGACACACCTTCCTTGCAACACAAAGCCATAGTACCCACATCAAAGACTAGATCNAATGCAAAGAAATAGTTTCTCCTTTCCCGCAAGAAGGCTGACGGGAAGGGAGCCTTGACGGTCCTCCAATAATTGCTGGTGGTTAGGGCAAAATTTTGGCTATGATACCATGTCAAAATTTAGAGCCAAAATTTTGAGAAAAATAGACTGAATTATGAATAGGCTCGATGTCTTTTCCCTTTGCTTTCTTTCCATTAAATAATAATCTTACAATCTATTTTAGGTACAAATTATTCTCTATAATCTATTTTAGGTAACTTGATCATATATATTCTTAATCTAAGTATTTAGCTAAAATGAAAATAAATCAGAATAAAAATATTAGAAATATTTTAAATAAGGAAGCTCCTAATTATAGAAAACTTCTAATTTAGCTGTCTGATTTCCGTCATTCCTGATTGACACACCTTCCTTGCAACACAAAGCCATAGTACCCACATCAAAGACTAGATGCCATCTAAACATTGTTCTTACCGTTTCTACCTTCCTAAAACTCGATATTCCCCTTTTGTTGATGCATGTATCATGTCTTGCTATGGAATTGTGGACTCTGTTTAAACACTAATTTGCTGATTACCGAGGAATTAGGAGTACATTACAAAAAGGCTGTTGTTGTCTGAAGGATTAAATTCAAAATTCAAAGAGAGAGATCACTCTAATCATTGAGTAAAGAATCAAAGCCTTAGATAAGTTTTTTCTCGCACAAGGCAACACTTGAGGCACCTTTAATTGATTGATAGAAGACCACTTTAATCCTTTTTTATTCTTTTAATATATTGACAAAATATCAATAGAACCTTTAGAGAAATTGTTGAAGCCTTTTAATCTTTGTATATTCTCTAACATGATTAATAAAATATTTATACACACAAAAATAATTCTCAAACTATTCTAAATTCTCTTTTTAGTCTCTACAATTGAGAGTTTGATCCTTTTAAGGAGTCTCTAAGGATCAAGTTGGTATTAGAGAGTATGTTTCTGGTGTATGGTTCAAACAAAAAAGAGGTTATTAAAGAATGAGCAAACCTTTTATAATCATTGATTCACATGAAAATACAAGAAAGAGGCAACACCAAGAAATAATTGTATAAAATGGGTTTTCTTCCAATCTAGTTGATCTAGTGACTAGATTAATGGAACAAATGTTGATGAAGATTGAATGTAAAAAAGTGCGTTAAGCTATGTCCACATGAAATTCTGATGAGTCTACTCACTTTGAACTCCTCTAAAAAGTAGAAGGATGGAAAAGGTTAGATTTCTGTTGTTATCAACACCTTTTTTAGTCTAGCGGACAAAATGGACTCATCTGTATTTTTGGTGGCAATCCTAAAGGATGTAGCAGCAGGGTTGCCATANTAAATTCAAAATTCAAAGAGAGAGATCACTCTAATCATTGAGTAAAGAATCAAAGCCTTAGATAAGTTTTTTTTCGCACAAGGCAACACTTGAGGCACCTTTAATTGATTGATAGAAGACCACTTTAATCCTTTTTTATTCTTTTAATATATTGACAAAATATCAATAGAACCTTTAGAGAAATTGTTGAAGCCTTTTAATCTTTGTATATTCTCTAACATGATTAATAAAATATTTATACACACAAAAATAATTCTCAAACTATTCTAAATTCTCTTTTTAGTCTCTACAATTGAGAGTTTGATCCTTTTAAGGAGTCTCTAAGGATCAAGTTGGTATTAGAGAGTATGTTTCTGGTGTATGGTTCAAACAAAAAAGAGGTTATTAAAGAATGAGCAAACCTTTTATAATCATTGATTCACATGAAAATACAAGAAAGAGGCAACACCAAGAAATAATTGTATAAAATGGGTTTTCTTCCAATCTAGTTGATCTAGTGACTAGATTAATGGAACAAATGTTGATGAAGATTGAATGTAAAAAAGTGCGTTAAGCTATGTCCACATGAAATTCTGATGAGTCTACTCACTTTGAACTCCTCTAAAAAGTAGAAGGATGGGAAAGGTTAGATTTCTGTTGTTATCAATACCTTTTTTAGTCTAGCGGACAAAATGGACTCATCTGTATTTTTGGTGGCAATCCTAAAGGATGTAGCAGCAGGGTTGCCATACATTATGGACACGCGAGAGTAATTGTTTATCTTGAGGATAAAACTCAGGCAAGAGTGATGAACGTCATCATCAGCACCATCAACCACCAAAAAACTTAATTTTTGCTAATTTGGTTGGGTTTGGCGATCAATACTTATCTTAAATAAGAGGAAGCATTTCTCTTAGTGAAAAAGATGAAAATTTGGGTTGGAGGAAAGCGTTAATGTTCTTACAATGAGCACAACTCTCCAATACTAATGCAGAATGAAAGAACTGTTGCATATCGCCCTGAGATATGATCGGGAATTCATAACTATTATCCCACTCATGAAATTGAGTTATTAAACAATCAGGGAATTGGCATGCTTACTTTATGGGGAAGGAAACTGTTGCACACAGATCACAAACCACTTTAGTATTTGTAGATCTGATCCAAAGCTGCAATAGACCTGATATATGAAGTGGGTGATTTATTTCCTCCAACAGTTCAACTTAGAGTCATGTACAAAAAGAGGATTACCAATAAATTGGCCAATATGGCTCTTGGCTAACGCTAAACCTTTCATGTTTAAGTATTATTATATCCTATAAGAATTTCTTCTTTGAAAGATATTAAATGATTTAAATGTGAGAATCTTATTCATGCTGTATATAGTGCGTGCTAGATTTAAGAGACCATGTTCAATGGATGTAGGAGATGCACACATCGAAGGTTGCTGGATAGTTTGTAGTGGGGAGGAGTCTATATCGTTATATTTATTGGCCAAAATTGATTTAGTCCATCTCCAATCTCTACTCTAAGTTGGATTACCTGGATTTGTTTCATTTATTGTTAAAAGGGTTACATGCACAATCATTCAAATGTTACTTATCTGAGTTCTAAAGATTCACAGATTTACATGCCATTATTGAATCTGTTTGTGTCATGTTTATTGAATGTGATTGATAACCTTGACTGATTGGTTAGTAACCCTGCTTTTTAATCTGCCTTTTGGTCTTCTCCTTGATCAGGATAGAATTAAGAGATGAGTACAGGCTTGAAAATCGGAGAGCTTTTGGAAATATCTGGTCGGATATGGTCTACGGAGTAACCTTATTCATTCTAATTTATGCAAATAAAAGCAAAGTAAGTTATCAACTTGATTACCTTACCAATTATTCTATTTCTTTTAATTAGCATTGTTTGTATTCTTAAAATTGTTGAATATTTTTTTATGTTGCTATTGATATTCTTATTATATGTTCAACACTGAAAATATTAGCCACTTCCTATTATTACATTATTTGAATTACTTAGCCAAGGGTCCTTTGTATTTTTTGTAGAAAACTGGACAATTTGATATTTTTAAATCTTAAAGGGTTATTCTATCTTTCTTCATGGGCACAAACTTGCTCTTTAATTTATGCAGTGTTGAAGTGGGATGCTATTGGCGTTGGGTTGTTCTAATTTTTCTTCTAGTTCTGATAATTAAGTTTGTGGTCTTGGTTGTAGAGCCAGTTTGATGTATGTTTTTCCTGGATTTGTTTGTAGAGCCTCTGTTCGGCTGTTTGGATGATTGTTTGTGAAATTTTAAAATGTGATTTTAATTATTTTGGATTTAATATAATCTTGAATTGATATGTTCCCAAGTGACCATATCCACTAAGTTAAGAATAATAAGTCTATAAATAGAAGTTTAAGACATACAAAAAGAGAACATTTGACCCAATTAGATTTTCATTGAAAATTTCAATCTTGCATATGCAAATTGGTTTTGTGATTCTTTTGATCATGGTACAAGTGCAACTACTTCTATAGGAAGTAATTTCCTTGCAACAACTTGAGATCTAGATTTTTTCTTTTTTATGGGTATTTTCACTTCTCTTTTTGTCATATACATAGTTAGATATTGGCAAGTGTTTTAGTTTTTTCAAAATTTTCCACATTTGAAATTCAATTTGTGAAAATTAAATTACAATTGCTCACTGAATTTTTATGCTTTTAAACCCACATTTTTCTAAAATTCTTTTGGTCATTCTATAATTAATTAGGTTTTAATTTACCGTTAGTTTACATTTAGATGAAGCATATGGTAAGCACAACTTTAGATCATGAAGAGAGAAATATCTCATAGTTATAGTTCATCTATCATCAATAAATTACGATGGACATAGTTTGGTTTTATAACTATTATATTTGATTATTTTGCAGTGGGGGAAGTAATTGATTCAAAATATATTTATATGCACTTTTTTGTTGTGTTCAGGTTGCTTTGCTGAAGTTTACAGGGTATAAGCTACTAAATAATATATCAGATTCAGGGAAGGCATTTCTCATTATTCTTATTACTGACATTTTTTTGGGGTAAGCTATTCAGTCATTTTCTTTTTGCGCACGTCCATTTGATGATAAGAATGATCATGGTGATGCTGAAGATGCTTGAAAATAAGATCTAATATGGGTACCTTTATGTATTGGTGTAGGACCATTTCAGTACAATCAGCTACTCTAAACGTCTAGTTGGTAAAGACGGAATAACCATGGCTTTATAATTGAATATTTTGTGTCCCTCGACCCTCAAATACCGTCGATCCACAATATGAAAAAACTTATAAAGTATTTTATTTCAAGCCCGCAACTCTTTCCATTTTTTACCATAAGACACGACATTTTTTACTCATGGGGCTGTTTGGTTTGTTGCAAAAGGAGTGCACAATATTCCTTTTACAAAAGTTTCAAGAATCTGAGTGTTTTGTAGGATGAATTTCAAATGCAGTATAAAATTACAATATATTTGAAATTCTTTCTGTAGTTTATTTTCAATGTATTTGGAATTCGCTAAATGTGAGTGAATTCCATATCTAGCGAATTCCAAATACACCCTGATACCGGAGTTAACCCAAACCACAAAGAAACACAAATTTTATTGTTGAAATTCAAATAGCTTATAACGACGACTTTTCAAAATAGGAAGCAAATGTTAAACGCATAAAAAGACACCGTAGGACGACGATGATGGGGATGGATGGTTGTTGGTAGGAGGTGGTGGTGACAACAANAACCCATGGGGCTGTTTGGTTTGTTGCAAAAGGAGTGCACAATATTCCTTTTACAAAAGTTTCAAGAATCTGGGTGTTTTGTAGGATGAATTTCAAATGCAGTATAAAATTACAATATATTTGAAATTTTTTCTATAGTTTATTTTCAATGTATTTGGAATTCGCTAGATGTGAGTGAATTCCATATCTAGCGAATTCCAAATACACCCTGATACCGGAGTTAACCCAAACCACAAATAAACACAAATTTTATTGTTGAAATTCAAATAGCTTATAACGGCGACTTTTCAAAATAGGAAGCAAATGGTAAACGCATAAAAAGACATCGTAGGGCGACGATGATGGGGATGGATGGTTGTTGGTAGGAGGTGGTGGTGACAACAGGGTGTTTGGAGATGGGTTGGCTGACCTGTCGGAGGCAACATGTGTCAATATTTTTGAGCAAATAGGCTGAATGTCTTTTTCCTTTGTTTCATTCCAATAAATAATGGTTTGTACAATCTCTTTTAAGGTAACCTAATAACTATTCCTACTCTAAATAAGAAGAGAATATGTACATTTAAAAGAAATAAATCGGAAGAAAGATATTTGAAAATAATTTAAATAAGGAAGCTCCTAATAATAGGAAACTCATAATTCAATTGCCTGATTTTTGTGATTCTTGATTGATATTCCCCCTCATATTGATATTGATTGATCAAGAAGTATCAATTTGCCAACAAGAAATTGACNAAGCTCCTAATAATAGGAAACTCATAATTCAATTGCCTGATTTTTGTGATTCTTGATTGATATTCCCCCTCAAATTGATATTGATTGATCAAGAAGTATCAATTTGCCAACAAGAAATTGATGACGTTGTTGAGAAAGAGTGTCAATAGATCCCAAAATCCAAGAAACAGTCTGAGCATCCTTTGCCTCCCATTGACCAAGATCTTTCGGCTCTGTAGGTGCTGGAGAAGATCCATCAATATGACCTCAAAACTCCATTACTTTCAAAAACATCTTAAACTGAAATTCCCATGCTGCATAATTTCTTCTCGTAAATCTGATAGCTAAGATTTCAGAAGACATTCTAAACAAAATTATCGCTTNGCCTCCCATTGACCAAGATCTTTCGGCTCTGTAGGTGCTGGAGAAGATCCATCAATATGACCTCAAAACTCCCTTACTTTCAAAAACATCTTAAACTGAAATTCCCATGCTGCATAATTTCTTCTCTTAAATCTGATAGCTAAGATTTCAGAAGACATTCTAAACAGAATTATCGCTCCCAAGTTGATTACCAAGAAGCAGACGCAATCAAAGGCGAAGCAATCGATGGCAAACGAAGGTGGACTAAATAGTCGAAGGAGGTTAAAGACGTCGGAAGCAGGCAACGAAGATGGAATGAGCTCGAGTAAAAGCTGGAGACCAATGATTCCAAAGGCAAGTCATGACCAATGATTCGGATCGGATCAAGACGTGGCTCTGATACCATGTCAATATTTTCGAGCAACTAGGCTGAATGCCNAACGAAGATGGAATGAGCTCGAGTAAAAGCTGGAGACCAATGATTCCAAAGGCAAGTCATGACCAATGATTCAGATCGGATCAAGACGTGGCTCTGATACCATGTCAATATTTTCGAGCAACTAGGCTGAATGCTTTTTTCCTTTGCTTTCATTCCAATAAATAATAGTCCGCACAATCTTTTTTAGGTAACCTAATAACTATTTCTACTCTAAATAAGGAGAGAATACGTATATTTAAAAGAAATAAATCAGAAGAGAGAGATTTGTAAATAATTTAAAGAAGGGAGCTCCTAATTATAGGAAACTCCTAATTCAGCTACCTGATTTCTATGATTCTTGATTGATAGCAGGGAGGAGAGTACGGTGTTGTTGTGTTGTTGGTGAAGGGTATGAGCTGGTTGGGGGTGGATTGTAAGGTGGAAGGAGGGTTAGCTGGACTATAGATGGAGGAGAGGGGTTGGCTGGCTAGTAGAAGGCAACATGGAGGGGTGTATGGCAGGGGGAATAANTGGTTGGGGGTGGATTGTAAGGTGGAAGGAGGGTTAGCTGGACTATAGATGGAGGAGAGGGGTTGGCTGGCTGGTAGAAGGCAACATGGAGGGGTGTATGGCAGGGGGAATAGCGGGAAGCAGGGAGATGCGGGTGCAGGATGGGCTTAGGCCAGAGAAATCAGGGAGATGTCGACCTTTTTTTTTTAAAAGAAAAAAATTTNAAAATAATGAGACTGGATAGACCTCATATATCTAATAGTTTAAATAGCTGAGCACGATACCATAAATGATATGTCATCTCGAAGAATGAATGTATCACTTATTGGTAAGCTTAACTATCTAAACTTAAAAGTTTATGACTCTATTTTGGTCTGCAAAATTTATAGCCGACAAATTCCTCTTTTCCAATACACAAGTTATATAGGGTTTAGATTAATTTGGATTCTCNACTTAACTATCTAAACTTAAAAGTTTATGACTCTATTTTGGTCTGCGAAATTTATAGCCGACAAATTTCCCTTTTCCAATACACAAGTTATATAGGGTTTAGATTAATTTGGATTCTTAATTCCTTATATAGGCAAACCCCTATAGTTAATTATATCTTAGACAACCGAAGTCACCTAAGAAAACTCTCGATTAAAATCGAAGTTTCGTCTTTAAGAATTCAACGTTTATGTTTCCATGATTGCTGATAGGAAAAGTCAAGTGGGATAGGTTCAAGTAGGAGCAGTTATTTTTAGAATCCAAATAAGTGAAAAAGTATGAGATATTGAAGATACTGAAGAAACTTCAATGGCACCTCAAACAAACCTATGATTTAGCTTTACATCTTTGAAAGAGAAATTATTTGATGTTTCGGTCCTGTAAATTATTTAGATATTTGAGACTTTTATTTACATGTCATATGTATATGACCCAAGAAAATAGAAGGGTTTGTCGTACCAAATGACGACCTCAGAATCCTAAAAGNCAAACAAACCTATGATTTAGCTTTACATCTTTGAAAGAGAAATTATTTGATGTTTCGGTCCTGTAAATTATTGGTAGATATTTGAGACTTTTATTTACATGTCATATGTATATGACCCGAGAAAATAGAAGGGTTTGTCGTACTAAATGACGACCTCGGAATCCTAAAAACTTAGGACTTATACCATACGATATAAAATCGTAGGATGTCCTAAAAGATAATGTGAGGATTTACGTCGTACTGGACGAACAACCTCGCTTATCCTAGGGTACTGTATAAACATGCCAAAAAGGTATTAACTAAAAGCATGAGTACAAGTGAATGTATACAGTACAGTGCAATAAAGAAAGAAGAAGAAGCTATGTAACAAAGTACAGTAGAGAAAATGCAAAGAACATGTAGAAATGTACAATACAGTATAGAAAGAAATGAAATATACATTAAAAAAAGTAAAGAAAATAAATAGATAAAAACGTACTTGGTTAAATTTTGTTGATGCTTCAAAATAGATTGCAATTGCATAATATAAATGGATTAGATAAACATTTGCAAGTTATATATAAAAGGCTTAAAAAGGAAGTTAAATGATAAGCATATGAAAATTCAAAGTGGGGTATAAGATTTTAATTTGGGGATAGGCTCAGACTAGACTTTATGTTCTCTAATCTCGTAGGCAACAAAGACGTCAAAGTCTATATATCAATATCAATTAAAAGTCACCAGTAAATCACCCCTAGAATCAGACAATTCTAATCCTTACCACTTAGTTGATGAATGAACCAGTGTGTAGTATCTGAACTTTAAAAAGAAATGTAATATCTGTTCTTGTAGTATCTGAATTTTAAAAGAAAGGTGCAGTGTGTTTATGTGCAATATCTGATATGTGATATCTGGTGCGTAATATCTAGTGTATAACATGATGTGTAGTATCCGGTGTATAGTATGTGATATGTGGTGATGTGTAATATCTGGTGTAGAGTATGTGACATGTCACAAATGTAGTATTTGTTGTATAGTATGTGATATGTGGTGATGTGTAGTATCTGATGTATAGTATGTGATATGTCACAAGTGTAGTATCTGTTGTGTATTGTGATGTGCACAAGTGTAGCATTTGTCGTTGGTTCAAAAATTTCTTAAGGATAGGGATAGAATTACCAACGATTCAAATGATGAAAAGGGCATCTATAATTGAATATTGATTTAAATTTCAGTTATAGAAGCATGAATATAGCATTTTGCATCATTGTCTTTTACCCTGCATCTCAAACTTATAAGCCACCTCGATGTTTCATATGCTTATCAAATAATTTTTAGATATCTCATGTCAAAAGATCTCGAGAGAAGTAAATTTCCAAAAGATTCTATAACATCATCCTCCCACCTTCAAGTTCAAACTTTAAAAACATCACATATTTTATATACAAATTTCTCAAAAGTAGGTTTATATCTTCATATTATCAGGTTCAACCATGGAGAACAGCATAACCTGTTTGAAAAGCCATGTTAAATAATAACAGTTGAAGTTACATTTCATACTGACCTTCTTTCCCGAATATTAGGCCTGAATTGAGATCTAGCCTTATAAAAAAAAAAACTTTGAGCCCCACATAACAACAGCTCCATAGGTAATGGTTATATAAACAGAACGATTAAAGGATTCAATTTCAAGCACGTGTACTCATCGTGAGAGTAGAATGTAAGAACAATTGAAGATTATAGAGTAAGCTTAAGCCACCTCTTCTTCATAAATTCAAGCCGAAGTTATTATAAATTTGTAGACAGTAAAGAATCGCATGCCATAAATGGCCAATATCGAAAATCCTTCTCAGGCCATTCCCAAATCTAATTTAATATATCATGCTATGAAATTATAAGCAACATCAAAACACTCTTTCCATATGTTGATAGCTTTTGAAACATATAGTTTAAAGATCTTTACAAATGTTCTTAATCAAATACAATTCAGCATTAATCCCCAACGGGAATATATATTCCTGTAACAAAATTGTAAACTATAACCAAGAATATTTATGACATAAATTCTTTCCCCAAAGAGCAATTCATTCTCGCATGAAGCAAGCAAAGGCACAACCATCGAATATCTATTACCAATTTTAAAATCACCCTTATTCTATTTGCAGTGAAAAGGGTCAAAACAATAATAACTCAGTAACAAACCAATCTTCCTCAATAAGCATCATGTATCCATTGATCCATTTTTTTTAAACAATATTATGCTTCAATGTTTAAGAACTACTAATGATGTAAGCCAAAAGAAGAAATCCAATTTCTTGATAAATCAAAGTAGATTTCACCCTGATTTGCTAATAAACATGAAAATCCCTTTTGTAATCCATGAAAAATGAGGCAAATACTAATGAGGAGAAGTTCTGTAAATAGAAAAAACTATGTTGAAGCAAAATATTTCATCCTGCAATCAAGAACAAAACAAGGAGAAGGGAGAATTCTTACTTCCAGAAACTGTAAAAGAAAACTCAGAAGCAGAATTTCTCAAATCGCAAGAAAGAAGCACCAGCCTAAAAATCTTCCTTAGCGCATGAATCAAAATCCCAATCCCGAAACTCTCCCCCAAAGGAGGTATTTATAGCCGAAAAGGGGAAGAGGTACTTTACCAACTAATCTACCGGCGGTGAAGAGAAAAACCGCAAGAGGCAAGAAAATACCTATATTCAAGCATAGATATTCAATTGGGCGGGAAAATCTGCTATAGAATGGTTACCAGCGAAGCAACCGACAACGAGAATCGGTTAGGGCTCGGAAGGAAGGAAGGTGACCGGAGAACTGGAAGGAAGCTTCGAGATCTTGACCGAAAGAGGGGCAATGGTTTCGGCCGAGAGGAGGCGTGAGCAAGGGGGAAGTCGAATGAACCGTGTGCTTGAGTTTATTATTTTTTTTATTAAGAAATTCATTTTTTTTATTAAAAAAAAAACTGCTTTATTTAAATTCATCAATTTACGTACAATTCGGATCAATTCAGAATTTTATCAAAATAGGTGTCATTCCTAGGTGATTTCGATGTTCCGAACATGCCAGCGCAGTTTGTTTCGTCATCCGGAGTCACTTAGACAAGTTCGTCGAATATCGTACCAATTTAACTTAAATCGTGCGTGTCACGAGAAATGAAGTTATATTGGTCCGATCGGAGCTGTTTAGCAAGTATATCGTTGACCGGTCCTCGCATAAGCGACAATCAAAGTTAAGTAGACTGCTCGATGCGGCAAGTCAAACGTTGCACACGTCATGGGGTCCACCTATGTCTTTCAAATTCTTTTAGAAACTCAACATGAGCTTCAATACGTCGGCTTTAATCAACTCAACCAACTGCTGAATATTTAGAACCGTCCATATGAAACTTCAGGGAGCTAAGAAATGGCTTGAATTTCTAAATATTGTGGGTCCTAGTCTAGCCTATAGGAGAATCAAAATAGAAAAATCCTAAGGCTAGATCCTAGGGTGAAAGGGAAAGTAAGACCTCAAAGTTGAGGTCAACAGGAGATGGGGGTGCAGGAGGATGGTAGCAAGCAGGAAAGGAAATATACACACCACCTTAGGACGAGTTACGACTAGAACACCTTTTCGTCTGCATTTACTGCTCTATAAGGAAAAAGGGTGATGCCGACGGCTATCCAAAAATAAATCTTAGTCAAAATATAGCCCTAAATAAAACAAATGACAGGTTTATGGTGGTAGAGAGTAAGGAGGACTTGCTGCAACCCTAACCCAAATAATTGGGTTGGTTGGCCCCCCGCCTCCCTCGTTGAACCGGTCCAGCCTTCCCTGCTGGGTTGGCCCCAGTTCAGTAACCCCACATCACATCGCTTTGTGTAATGTTGCTCGCTGTCATTAGCCGCTACAGACACCCTTTGCTGGTAGCCATCCGCCGCTCACCTTTCGCCAATCTCCAACACAATCCCTCTGTCGCCGGTCGTCGATAACATAATTTACATTGATTTTATTTTTCTTCAAAAAAATAAGAAAATGTAAAGTACTCCATTTACTTTACACTGAACCAAACAACCTCTTACAAATATCATATATTACTTTTGCACTGTATTTTTTTTATAGCGCATTCCATTTTCAGCAAGCCAAACAGCATCCGCGTTTCTCACCGTTTTGCGCTTAATTGCATAATAAAGGATGCAAACTTATTATCTGCCATGACATGATCTGATTTTGTGCCACTTGGTGCAACTAAGTACTACAAAAGCTCGATTTTTTGGAGAAAGAATAGACAATGCTTCAAACCCCATGGTCTTGCTGCTCCAACTCTTCAATGTGGTGAATGAAAACCTCCTTTCACTCGATTGTCAATTGTGATCAGATGCATATTACTTGATCATCTGCCATTAATTGTGAATGTACATTACATTTGTTTTCTTGCTCTCTTTATAACCTCCTTTCACTCGATCGTCAATTGTGATCAGATGCATATTACTTGATCATATGTCTTTAATTGCGAACGTACATTACATTTGTTTTCTTGCTCTCTTTATACCCTTTCATGATATTTGTAGAGAATATTTGTTATATCAATGAGGCATACGACAACAATAACAACAATAAGACCTTTATCCCACTAAGTGAGGTCGGCTATATGAATCTTTTTTCTCCATTGCGTCCTATTTAGTGTCATATTTTCATTTAATTCTAATAAATTAAGATCATGTTTTATACAATATGCTCGAGTCTTCCTAGGTCTACCTCTGCCTTTCTTAACATAAGTCGAATCTAAAACATCTGCTCTTCTAATCAGATCATCAAATGGTTGAAGTTTAATGTGAAGATGAGGCATAACTAAACTGAAAACAACCTTTGAAAAAAATAAGGAAGATTTACATATATACCAAGTATCTAATACAAATTTTAATTTTTACATACATGCCACATTTCTCTATGCATGAAAAGCTGTATTTAATTTTCAGAAAATTAAAATAGTGGTATTTTTGATGTGATATGGAATATTTGGCTGGTGTAAATGTAAAAGGTAAAATTTGTCTGTTAGATATGTAAATTCATAAGAATTGAGTGTNTATATATATATATATATAAGGTAATTTTAATTTTGTGAAAATCGTATTATTTTTTTTATTTTTTGAAAAATGATGAGAGCGGATAGACCTCATATATCTAATAGTTTAAATAGCTGAGCACGATACCATAAATGATATGTTATCTCGAAGAATGAATGTAACACTTATTGGTAGACTTAACTATCTAAAATTAAAAGTTTATGACTCTATTTTGGTCTGCGAAATTTATAGCCAACAAATTTTCATATCCAATACACAGGTTAGAAGGGTTTAGATTAATTTGGATTCTTAATTCCCTATAGAGTCAAACCCCTATAGTTAATTACATCTTAGACAACTGAAGTCACCTAAGAAAACTCTCGATTAAGATCGGGGTTTCGTCTTTAAGAATTCAACGTTTAGGTTTTCACGATTGCTGATAGGAAAAGTCAAGTAGGATAGGTTCAAGTTGGGGCAGTTATTTTTAGAATCCAAATGAGTGAAAAAGTATGAGATATCGAAGATACTGAAGAAACTTCAGTGACACGTCAAACTAACCTATGATTTGGCTTTACATCTTTGAAAGAGAAATTATTTGATGTTTCGGTCCTGTAAATTATTTAGATATTTGAGACTTATATTTACATGTCATATGTATATGACCCGAGAAAATAGAATAGTTTGTCGTACCGAACGACGACCTCAGAATCCTAAAAGTTTAGGACTTATATCGTACGATATAAAATCGTAGGATGTCCTAAAAGATAGTGTGAAGATTTACGTCGTACCGGACGAACAACCTCAACGTCTTATAGGTATGTTATTTAAATCTATCGAAGTCCAGTCGAAGCTCCTTCTGCCGTTTTCTGTTGTTGTGTCGACTGCCTCCCGGAGATGAATCGTCCATCGACCACGTTGTTATCTCGTTACGTGAAAAGAGTAAAAGAAAAAAAAACGATGCCTCGAGCGGCCTATCCTAGGGTGCTATATAAACATGCCAAAAATGTATTAATTAAAAGCATGAGTACAGGTGAATGTATACAGTACAATGCAATAAAGAAAGAAGAAGAAGCTATGTGACAAAGTACAGTGGAGAAAATGCAAAGAACATGTAGAAAGGTACAATACAGTATAGAAAGAAAAGAAATATACAGTAAAAAAAGTAAAGAAAATAAATAAATAAATGCGTACCTGATTAAATTCTGTTGATGCTTCAAAACATATTGCAATTGCATAATATAAATGAATTAGATAAACATTTGCAAGTTATATATAAGAGACTTAAAAATGAAGTTAAATGATAAGCATATGAAAATTCAAAGTGGGGTATAAGATTTTAATTTGGGGATAGGCTCAGACTAGACTTTATGTTCTCTAATCTCGTAGGCAACAAAGACGTCAAAGTCTATATATCAATATCAATTAAAAGTCACCAGTAAATCACCCCTAGAATCAGACAATTCTAATCCCTACCACTTAGTTGATGAATGAACCAGTGTGTAGTTTCTGAACTTTAAAAAGAAATGTAATATTTGTTCTTGTAGTATCTGAATTTTAAAATAAAGGTGCAGTGTGTTTATATGCAATATCTGATATGTGATATCTGATGCGTAATATCTAGTGTATCACATGATGTGTAGTATCCGGTGTATAGTATGTGATATGTGGTGATGCGTAATATCTGGTGTATAGTATGTGATATGTCACAAGTGTAGTATCTGTTGTGTAGTATGTGATATGTGGTGATGTGTAATATCTGGTGTATAGTATGTGATATGTCACAAGTGTAGTATTGTGATGTGTCACAAGTGTAGCATTTGTCGTTGGTTCACAAATTTCTTAAGAGTAGGGATAGAACTATCAACGATTCAAAGGATGAAAAGAGCATCTATAATTGAATATTGATTTAAATTTCAGCTATAGAAGCATGAATATAGTCTTTTGCATCATTTTCTTTTACCCCGCACCTCGAACTTATAAGCCACCTCGATGTTTCATATGCTTATCAAATAATTTTTAGATATCACATGTCAAAAGATCTCGAGAGAAGTAAATTTCCAAAAGATTCTATAACATCATCCTCCCACCTTCAAGTTCAAACTTTAAAAACATTACATATTTTATATACAAATTTCTCAAAAGTAGGTTTATATCTTCATATTATCAGGTTCAGCCATGGAGAACAGAATAACCTGTTTGAAAAGCCAAGTTAAATAATAACGTTGAAGTTACATTTCATAATGTCCTTTCCCGAATATTAGGCCTGAATTGAGATCTAGCCTTATAAAAAAAAACTTTGAGCCCCACATAACAATAGCTCCATAGGTAATGGCTATATAAACAGAACGATTAAAGGATTCAATTTCAAGCACGTCTAACTCATCGTGAGAGTAGAATGTAAGAACAATTGAAGATTATAGAGTAAGCTTAAGCCACCTCTTCTTCATAAATTTAAGCTGAAGTTATTATAAATTTGAAGACAGTAAAGAATCGCATACCATAAATGGCCAACATCGAAAATCCTTCTCAGGCCATTCCCAAATCTAATTTAATATATCATGTTATGAAATTATAAGCAACATCAAAACACTCTTTCCATATATTGATAGCATTTGAAACATATAGTTTAAAGATCTTTACAAATGTTCTTAATCAAATAGAATTCAGCATTAATCCCCAACGGGAATATATATTCCTGTAACAAAATTGTAAGCTATAACCAAGAATATTTATGACATAAACTCTTTCCCCAAAGAGCAATTCATTCTCGCATGAAGCAAGCAAAGGCACAACCATCGAATATCTATTACCAATTTTAAATTCACCTTTATTCTATTTGCAGATGAAAAGGGACAAAACAATAATAGCTCAGTAACAAACCAATCTTCCTCAATAAGCATCATGTATCCATTGATCCATTTTTTTTTAAAACAATATTATGCTTCAATGTTTAAGAACTACTAATGATGTAAGCCAAAAGAAGAAATCCAATTTCCTGATAAATCAAAATAGATTTCACACTGATTTGCTAATCAACATGAAAATCCCTTTTGTAATCCATGAGAAATGAGGCAAATACTAATGAGGAGTAGTTCTGTAAATAGAAAAAAACTATGTTGAAGCAAAATATTTCATCCTGCAATCAAGAACAAAACAAGGAGAAGGGAGAATTATTACTTCCAGAAACTGAAATTGAAAACTCAGAAGCAGAATTTCTCAAATCGCGAGAAAGAAGCACCAGCCCAAAATTCTTCTTTAGCGCATGAATAAAAAATCCCAACCCCGAAACTTTCCCCCAAAGGAGGTATTTAAAGGGGAAGAGGTACTTTACCAACTAATCTACCGACGATGAAGAGAAAAACCGCAAAAGGCAAGAAAATACCTATATTCAAGCTTGGAGAGGTTACCAGATTCAATTGGGCGGGAAAATATGTTAGAGAAGCGTTATCGACGAAGCAACCGACAACGAGAATCGGTTAGGGCTCGGAAGGAAGGAAGGTGACCGGAGAACTGGAAGGAAGCTTCGAGATCTTGACCGAAAGAGGGACAAGGGTTTTGGTCGAGAGGAGGCGTGAACATGGGGGAAGTCGAATGAACCGTGTGCTTGAGTTTATTATTTTTTTATTAAGAAATTCGTTTTTTTATTTAAAAAAAACTGCTTTATTTAAATTCGTCAATTTACGCACAATTCGGATCAATTCAGAATCCTATCAAAATAGGTGTCATTCCTAGATGATTTCAATGTTCTGAACATGCCAGCGCAGTTTGTTTCGTCATCCAGAGTCACCCGGGCAAGTTCGTCAAATATTGTACCAATTTAACTTAAATTGTGCGCGTCACGAGAAATGAAGTTATATTGGTCCGATCGGAGCCGTTTAGCAAGTATATCGTTGACCGGTCGTCGCATAAGCGACAATCAAAGTCAAGTAGACTGCTCGATGCGGCAAGTCAAACGTCGCACACGTCATGGGGTTCACCTATGTCTTTCAAATTCTTTTAGAAACTTAACATGAGCTTCAATACGCCAGTTTTAATCAACTCAACCAAGTGCTGAAGATTTAGAACCGTCCATATAAAACTTCAGGGAGCTAAGAAATGACTTGAATTTTTAAATATTGTGGGTCCCAGTCTAGTCCTCTAGGAGAATCAAAATAGAATAATCCTAAGACTATATTCTAGGGTATCTAAGGAAAGGGAAAGTAAGACCTCAAAGTTGAGGTCAACAAGAGATGGGGGTGCAGAAGGATGGTAGCAAACACGAAAGGAAATATACACATCACCTTGGGACGAGTTACGACTAGAACACCTTTTCGTCGGCATTTACTGCTCTATAAGGAAAAAGGGTGATGCCGACGACTGTCTAAAAAGAAATCTTAGCCAAAATCTAGCCCTAAATAAAACAAATGACAGGTTTATGGTGGTAGAGAGTAAGGAGGACTTGCTGCAACCCTAACCCAAATAATTGGGTTGGTTGGCCCCCCGCCTCCCTCGTTGAACCGGTCCAGCCTTCCCTGCTGGGTTGACCCCAGTTCAGTAACCCCACATCACATCGCTTTGTGTAATGTTGCANTGACAGGTTTATGGTGGTAGAGAGTAAGGAGGACTTGCTGCAACCCTAACCCAAATAATTGGGTTGGTTGGCTCCCCGCCTCCCTCGTTGAACCGGTCCAGCCTTCCCTGCTGGGTTGGCCCCAGTTCAGTAACCCCACATCACATCGCTTTGTGTAATGTTGCTCGCTGTCATTAGCCGCTACAGACACCCTTTGCTGGTAGCCATCCGCCGCTCACCTTTCGCCAATCTCCAACACAATCCCTCTGTCGCCGGTCGTCGATAACATATTTTACATTGATTTTATTTTTCTTCAAAAAAAATAAGAAAATGTGAAGTGCTCCATTTACTTTACACTGAACCAAACAACCTCTTACAAATATCATATATTACTTTTGCACTGTATTTTTTTTATAACGCATTCCTTTTTCAGCAAGCCAAACAGCATCCGTGTTTCTCACCGTTTTGTGCTTAATTGCATAATAAAGGATGCAAACTTATTATCTGCCATGACATGATCTGATTTTGTGCCACTTGGTGCAACTAAGTACTACAAAAGCTCGATTTTTTGGAGAAAGAATAGACAATGCTTCAAACCCCATGGTCTTGCTGCTCCAACTCTTCAATGTGGTGAATGAAAACCTCCTTTCACTCGATCGTCAATTGTGATCAGATGCATATTACTTGATCATCTGTCATTAATTGCAAACGTACATTACATTTGTTTTCTTGCTCTTTTTATACCCTTTCATGATATTTGTAGAGAATATTTGTTATATCAATGAGGCATACGACAACAACAATAACAATAAAACCTTTATCCCACTAAGTGAGGTCGGCTATATGAATCTTTTTTCTCCATTGCGTCCTATAGTGTCATATTTCATTTAATTCTAATAAATTAAGATCATGTTTTATACAATATGCCCAAGTCTTCTTAGGTCTACCTCTGCCTTTCTTAACATAAGTCGAATCTAAAACATCTACTCTTCTAATCAGATCATCAAATGGTCGAAGTTTATTGTGAAGATGAGGCATAACTAACGTGAAAATAACCTTTGAAAAAAAAAAGGAAGATTTACATATATACCAAGTATCTAATACGAATTTTAATTTTTACATACATGCCACATTTCTCTATGCATGAAAAGCTGTATTTAATTTTCAGAATATTAAAATAGTGGTATTTTTGATGTGATATGGAATATTTGGGTGGTGTAAATGTAAAAGGTAAAATTTGTCTGTTAGATATGTAAATTCATAAGAATTGAGTCGTATATATGTAAATGCTTATAAAAATAAATATTTGTTAAATGAGGTTTGTTTTAATCTAAGAAAGATTGAAGTAGTGCAAGTTGATCGACTATGCTATAGGATTCAAGTTATAGCTAACAAAGAGGCCATTGCAGTGAAGCTGGTGTGGCAACAAATAGGATGTTTAAAAAAAGGGATAATTACATACAGAGCACCCGAAACATTGATATTTACAAATCTAGTGCCCAGGTGATTTTTTTTAAGTACAGAAACCATGCATTTATACATGCCACAATCAAACTTTTTTGAATTTGATAAAAATGAAAAATAAGGTTCATAGTTTTATCATGTGATATGCATATAATTTTTTTTCTTCGAGGTCATGTGCCCAATAATCTTATTTTTTGGGGAATATTACATACACACACCACTATTCTTAGGTATTTACACAGCTAACACACCTAAAGTTTGATATTTAAATTTATAATATGTTGGTGCTATAAACTTTATGCATTAAAAAGTTTGAGTTGTAAGCATGTAAATATAAATGTTTAGGTGTTTGATTTGTAAATATTTAAGATCTGTGTGGTATGTATGTGAATGCCCCTATTTTTTTGGTCTAGCTCGCTTTTTTTTCGAGTGGCCGTATAGAAATAAGTTTAGTCCACTAATATAACCACATATTACATAATTGTGGAATTTCAGGTACCATTCAGAGTCTGGTTGGCAGGCTCTTATAGAAATAATTCTTGATCATTATGGTTTAGAAGTTGATCAAGCTGCAATAACCATTTTCATCTCCACCTTCCCTGTCTTCATTGACGCTTCTGTCAAGTTATGGGTAAGTTGCATAATGTTGCCTGCACCTTACTTACAAAGAATATGTTTTACGTACATACCACTTGATTCTCATGTATTTACGTATCGAAGACATAAACTTCAATTTTTTAAATATATGCCACATGTCCTATGCATGAATTGAGTGGCATTTAGTAATAGGTCAGAATTGGGTGGATTTTATGTAAATGCTCCAATAGTAAATGTTGTTTCCATGTTTTCTAGAACCTAAAGTGTTTTCTAGAACCCAAAATGTTAGAGAAAATAATTCAAATGGTCCCCTGATTTCTTTAGGGGGTCAAAATAGTCCTAGGCTATGCACAAGGGCAATTTAATCTCTGGACTGTCTAAACAATGACTAAAATAATTCTTATGCTTTTTAAATGGGGTCCAAAAGTATTTTATTGGGAGACCATTTTGGTTGCTATTTAACTCTTTTGGGATAGTTTTTTTGTCTGTTTTGCATTTTAAACCTCCATCACAATTCTATTTGCATTTTAATTTTTATTGCGGTTGGAAATTCTTTTTTTAAACCTGGCCTATGAAAGTGTTGTGTCCGCAATTAAATTGTTGTTCTATGATTTCTTAGAAAAGAATTATATATTTATAATTTTCACCTCAGTCTTCGAAGGATTTGTTTCATCCATCATAATTTTGCACCCACATTTTTAAAAAGCTGCAGCCATCCCAAATAAACTTTCAATTGGCATTTTCTATAGTTTGACCTCCTGCTAGATAGTCGGGGTACTATTTTGATTCACTTCTCTAAATTATGAGAACATAAAACCCTTCAATTTTGGAAGATTTACATGTGCACCACTCAATTCTTTATCTATGTACATATCTAACACATAAAATTTAATTTTTACGTACATGTCATCTTGCATGTGCATGAAAAGATGTATTTCATACATCGCGAGAATGTAACAAAACCGCTCATTTTTGTGACAAGCAAATTCTTGCTAGTTCTTTTCTTTTGATGCCTATATATGTTGATAGAGAGCTCTCGACCATAATTGTAGATGACAGGTCTCTTTGTCATGCATCATAGATGCATCTTTGCACAATATTGTTCCTTTTGCTTATTTTTTAAGGAAAAGTGTATTATTTCATAAAAGTTGGTATTTTTTTGTGATATTAAAGACTTGGGAGATATAAATGTAAAAAGTACAGCTTGGGTGTTATATACGTAAATGCATAGGAATTGGATGGTATTACAGCCAAATCCATTTTCAAGACCTTTATATTTCAGGACACGTGTGAAAATTTCTAGCCTTTTTTTTTTTTTTTTTAATTTTATTATTTTGTGTTTGTGCAGCTGTTCAAGTTCCTGCCAAAATTATCTCCAAATGTAGCCAACATCTTTGACGAAATGAAGCGTCATTAGAGTGGGAAATCTGAATTCATCTGCAGCCACTGCATCAGGCCAACATAATAATAATAATTCTTATTAAATTTTAATTAGAATGATTTTTATATTCACAGTTATTCTGTGTTGCGGTAATATAAATTTTGATTTTTTTCATTTATGTCAAAATGAATTAAATAGATGTAAAATTATACAGAGCAGAATTGCAAAGAAAAAAATTCTAGCTGCGTCTTAATTTAGAAAAAAAAATATTAATGCAAAATATGTTGAGACTCCAATCACTGTCTGCCACGTGTACAGTTTGGGCCCGTCGTGTATTAAATTATTTATTTTTTTTTATTAAGAGGGTCAGACTTCACACGTGGTGGACAGTGATTGAAGTCTTGATGTATTTTTGCATCAGGCCTCCTGATGTAATATTTTCTCCCGAAATGGGTACTTATGTGATCAAATGTCAAGTTGTAATTGGGGGTGTAAACGAGTCGAGCACGAGCTAAGCCTCATTGGGAGTAGCCATACATAAAATTTGTTTACCATAGATGTTCGAGAGTATAGGCCTCATTATTGAAGGAGATAATGCTAATATCATGCAATTGTGTGCTCTACAATGCAAAGCAGAGTTTGGCAAAAGCAACCTGCAGAGGCTTTTGATCTTGCTTTTCTTCTTAGCTTTAAACAAGTAGTGTTCTTTTTTACTTTTTGGATTGTGACAGGGCGACACGATCATTTTTGTGCCAAACTTGCCTTTAATGGTCCTTTCATTTTTATGCATATATATGAGAATAGTAAGCTCTCATTCATTATTGCAGAGGATATATCACACTCTTGTGTAGCATAGATGCATATTTGTATAGTTTTTGTACAATTTTGTTTCAGAAAATATTGCGTTCGGGATCTGGACACAATACACCGGTTTCGCGCTGTTGTACGAACTCCAGGCACAATATTTTTTTTTATTGAAAACTACAATATTTCAAAAAAAAGTGTATTTTATTTTTCGAAAGCTAAAATGATGCATTTTTTATGTGATATGAAACATGTGGGCCATATAAACATAAAAAAATAAAATTTAGGTATTAGATATGTAAATACAAAGAATTTAGGTGATATCTAATAAGCATGTAAAAGCCCCTTATTTTGATCATATAAATTTTAAATATTTATGTTTAATAATTTTTCACATAGATTTATTTTTCTTGCTTTTAAATATAAATCAATTTATTCTAAAGCTCTAACCAAAATGTTTTAAGGAATTTTGAAGGTTTTATCACTATTCAATATTCTGTTATATAAAAAAAAAGATTCTAAATTATAAAATATATTTTTATTTTAAATTTAAAATACGAATGTAATAAAATAAAATAAAAAATAATAAAAAACCAAAAATGATCTCAGATGACCTAATTTTTGCGCCGATAATTTTTATTTTTAAATATAAGTTTCCTGTATATTTTTAATATATATTTTTTAAAATTTAGAAAATTTTTTGAAAAATATAAATAAATATAAACGATTGATCTCTCAGAAGTCAGAACAATTCTTCTAAATCCCGCTGAAAAACAAACCTCGTTGCATAGATTAAGGCCCTGAACCTTCGCCCAAACCCTAGGAACAAATCTCTCCTCGCGGAATCCTCTCCTTTTCCACGTATTCATCTCTAATGGAGGAGCTCGTTACCGGCACCATTGACAACATCTTCTCCGGCGCCGACAAAGAGGTTCTCTCTCTCTCTCTCTCTGCTCTGTCGCGCTCTTAACTGAGTTCAAAATGCTTATGAGGAAGCCTCTTCGAGCTTTTTTGATGAAACGGAAGCTAACTGTACTTTACTTGTTTCAGGTTCTTGTGGACGTCGTGCGATTGATCCAAAAGCAGGGGTTGAATAGCTCTCGAGGAAATTGGAAAGAATTTCTGAACTCCTACGACAGGAAACTGGGTGATTCTTTGAGTGATCCTTCGAAAAGGTCTGCGGATGTTCTTACAGCTTTCCTAAAGAGCTTCAATCAGACCAAAGACTTGATGGTACTGCAGGAATATGGTGAAATTTCTGCAATTAATTTTCCTTATATGGGAATCTTGAATTGAGCTGTTTCTTTTTGTTTCAGTTTATAGGTAAAATATTCAGGCACTTTAGGGATCAGAGAGTCTTTGAGATGCATATTAAGAATTCCCTAAGTGAAGAGACCCCTGAGCAGGTACATTGTGCATTAGCAGAATAAATTTGGGAAGATTTACCTGCCACACAATTCCTATGTATTTACATATCAAACACCTACAGTTTGTTTTTTGCATCTATACGACTTAATTTATGCTTAAAAAAGTGTGTTTCACTTTTTAAAAGTCAATAAAAGTTATATTTTTAGTGTGATATGAAACATTTGAGTGTTATACACGGAAGGGGCATTTTTACATACCACCCAGTTCCTATGTATTTACCTATCTAATACCTAAAATTTATTTTTTTACATTTATACCACTCAAATCTTTTTTGTCACATCAAAACACCATCATTTTAATTTTTAAGAAGTGAAATACACCTTTTTCAACCTTTCACCACATCGTGGAGGGCTTGTCTCCCACCGGGTGCCCGTTTGAATCACACTGAACCCCACTAACTTTAGCACCTTTAAAGCTTACCCTGCAAAAAATAAAAAGTACCTTTTCATGCATAGGTAAGGTGACATACAACAACAACAACAAAACCTTTATCCCACTAAGTGGGGTAGGCTACATGAATCTTTTTTCTCCATTGCGTCCTATTTAGTGTCATATTTTCATTTAATCCTAATAAATTAAGATAATTTTTTATACAATAAGCCCAAGTCTTTCTAGGTCTACCTCTGTCTTTCTTAATATAAGTCGAATCTAAAACATCTACTCTTCTAATGGGATCATCAAATGATCGACATTTAATATGATCAAACCATCTAAGACGACTCTAATTTTGTCCGTCTCTTTTAATGGCCAACATTCAACGCCATAGAGCATTGTAGGTCTCACCACAATTATGTAAAATTTTCCTTTCGGTCTAAGCGATATTTTTCTATCACACAACAGGCTTGAAGCATTCCTCCACTTCAACCAACCAATTGAAATTCTACTAATAACATCTCCATCATTATCGCCATCAATTTGAACAATATAACTGAGATATCTAAAGTGGTCACTCCTTTTAATAATTTGATCACCTATAGTTACATTTCTGTCACCAGAGCTACTACCACTAAAATTACATTCCATGTATTCAATTTTAGTTCTACTCAAATGAAGGCCTTTAGACGCCAAGGTAGACCTCCATAATTCAACTTTTTTCTAAGTTTTTCCTCTCATCTTATCCGCGAGAAGGATATCATTAACAAAAAACATACATCAAGGTAAATCCTCCTGTAAGTGTCTAGTAAGACCATCCATAACTAAAGCAAAAAGATATGGGCTTAAAGCCGATCCATGATGTAAATCAATAGAAATAGGAAAATATTTGGTCAATCATCTTTCTGTTCGATTACAAGTAACAACTCTTGTATACATATCTTTAATGACTTGAATATGAGTCATATCAACTCTTTTCTTCTCAAGAACTCTCTAAAGGATATCGCTTGGAACCTTATTGTAAAATATTTTTAAATCAATAAAAATCATATGTAAATCCTCTTCATTATCTTTGAACTTCTCCATCAAACCTCTCAATAAATGTATAGCTTCCATAGTAGACTTGCCCGACATAAATTCAAATTGATTATGAGAAATCTTTGTAATACGTCTTAACCTATATTCAATTACCCTCTCCCATAACTTTATAGTATGTCACATTAACTTAATTCCTCTATAATTTGACACTCTTGTGCATCCCTTTTATTCTTAAAAATGGGAATCAAAATACTTTTCCTCCACTCGTCAGACAAAAAACTCTCAAATCTCCTAAATATTTCCACACTTCAATTGGGATATCATCCGATCCTACAGACTTTCCACCATTGATTTTTTTTAAAACCTCATGAACTTTTTTAATAATGCGACGGTAAAAATGAAACATTTTATTATTATTAACGATATTAAGATCACTAAGGTCGATCGTATTTTTTCAAAACTCCATTAAAAGATTTATCATAATTACTCACCCATCTATTTTGAATATCTTTTTCTAAGAAAAACACTTTTTGATTTTCATCTTTAATACACTTTACTTAAGTTAAATCTTTACTTTTATTTCTATTTGTTTGGCTAGTTTATACATATATTTTTTTATCTTTATTGGTATCTAATATATTATAAAAATCACTGAAAACAAAATTTTTAACATAACAAGATTATTCTCTTAGACTCCCTACGGGTCGTTTGATATTTTTCTCAATTCTTTAAGCTTTTACATTTAAACAATTTTTTATAACATACCTTCTTATATTTTATCTTTTCTCGTGCATTATTATTCCACCACCAACTATTTTTATTTATATATTTTTTTCTTTGATTATTCAAGTACAATTTTTGCCACTTGTTTTATAGTGTTTGTTACTTTATCCCACATAGAATTTGCATAGGTAAGGTGACATAGATTTAAAAGATTAAATTTAGGTATTAGATATGTAAATACATAATAATTAAGTGGTATGTATGTAAATCTTCCTAAATGTAAAAATTGGAGTTGAGGAGTTAAATATGTAAATACATAAATCTATTTTATTTTTAACCATTTTGATCGATTATCATCATTACTTGATATTGCTGAACCCTAGTCTTCTCGTTGAATATAGTATCATGTAGAAGTGGTGGTGGGCGTTGCTCGAGTGGTTACAACTTCCATTCTAAAAGCAAAGAGCATTGGGATGGAATTGACCCATTGAGAAATTAAATGTAGCCATGAAGCTTATGAGTATGATGTTCATTTTATTTTGGGTTTTATGTTAATAAATTTTTAATTTTTTTAATGCATTTTAAAATTATTTTATTTGAGGATGAAAGTATTTGAATATTATATAGTAGTTTTTTAAATTGATGCTAGATAATTAGAAAATGTGCAGAATTTATAACAGCTAATTTGTATAAAAATAGTTTTTTTTGTAGATGCCAAAAATATTGTCAAAATATTTTAAGTAATTTGTAAAAAAAAAAAATTAAATTGATTACTTAGTATTTATTTGAATTAATCTATGGCTTACTTGAAACTTTATAAAATATTGATGTTATGATTGTAATCAATTATTCATTTGAGTTACTTATTTAATTTAAGGAGCATCAACAAAACGAAATAATACAACAACACAACAAATTTTTATCCCACAAGTGGGGTCGGGTACATGAATAATTTTTTTCCATTGCGTCCTATCGTGTCATATTTTCATTTATTCTGATATATGAAGATCATTTTTAATACTATTTACCCAAATAATTTTAGGTCTACCTCTGCCTTTCTTAACATAAGCCGAATCTAAAACATCCTCTCTCCCAACAAGATCATCAGATGGTAGGTGTTTAACGTGACCAAACCAACTAAGAAACATCTCTATTCTTTTTTGCAATAGGAGCTACACCAACTTTATCACGGATATATTCAATTCGCATTCTATTTTATGCTTTTTTTTTAAAGGCTAACGTTCTGCACCATAGAGCATTGCAGGTCTCAGCACCATCTTATAAAATTTTCCTTTCAGTCTGAGGGGTATTTTTCAATCACACAATAGTCTCAATGCATTCCTCCACTTCAACTAGCCCACTTGAATTCTATTAATAACATCCCCATCTATATCACCATCACTTTGAACTGTAGACCCGAGATATCTAAAACGATCACACATTTTAATGATTTGCTGAACCGTAGTTACAACTCTGCCACTAGAGCTAAGACAACTAAATTACATTCCATATATTCAGTTTTAGATATACTCAAACGAAAGTCTTTAGACTCCAATGTAGTCCTTCTTAATTCAAGTTTTTTTTCTGAACTCTTTCTCTAGTCTTATCCACAAGAAGGATATCATCAGCCAAAAACATACACCAAGGTACATCCTCCATGTAAATGTCTTGTACATGCATCAATTCCTAAAGCAAAAAGATATGTGCTTAAAGTCGATCCCTGATGTAGTTCTCTCTAATTCAAGTTTTTTCTGAAGTCTTTCTCTTGTCTTATCCACAAGAAGGATATTATCAGTGAAAGACATACACCATGGTACATTGTCATGTAAATGTCTAGTACGAGCATCCATAACTAAAGCAAAAAGCTATGGCCTCGAAGTCGATACCGGATGTAATCCAACTGAAATAGGAAAGTAATTGGTCAAACCTCCTCCTATTTGAACATAAGTAACAACTATAGTATACATATCTTTGATGACTTGAATATAAATCATATCAACATCTTTCATCTCTAGAACTCTTTAAAGAACTTCTCTTGGAACCTGATTGTAAGTTTTTTCTAAATCAATAAAAATCATATGTAGATCCTTCTTATTCTCTCTGCACTTCTCCATCAAACATTTCAATAAATGTATAGCTTCCATAGAAGACCTACCCGACATAAACCCAAACTGATTATTAGAAATCTTTGTATCACGTCTTAGTCTATATTCAATTACTCTCTCTCGTAATTTTAAAATTTGACACATCAACTTAATTGATCTATAATTTGCGCACTATTGTGCATCCTCTTTATTCCAAAAAATGGGGACCTAAATACTCTTCCTCCACTCCTCGGACATCCTTTTAGTTTTTAAGATAATATTAAAGAGTTTAGTAAACCAAGAAATTCTTAAATCTTCTAAATATTTCCACACATCAATTGGGATATCATCAGGTCATACTGATTTTTCCCCCTTGATTTTCCTTAAAGCTTCATCAACTTCTCTTTTACTAATACGACGGTAAAAATAAAATGTTTTATTATTATTAACGTTACTAAGATTTCTAAGGTCGATCATATTTTCAGACTTCTTTGAAAAAAGTTATCAAAATATATGACCCACTTATGTTGAATATTTTCTTAAGAAAAACACATTTTGATTTTTATCTTTAATACACTTTGCTTGAATTAAACCTATTCTTTTTTTTTCTTTGTTTGGCTAGTTTATATATATTTTTTTCACTCTCTTTAGTATCTAATCTATTATAAATATTACTTAAAGATAAATTTTTAGCGTCATAAATTATTCTCTTAGATTTCGTATGAGCCACCTTATATTTTTCTCAATTTGCTAAGCTATTACGTTCAAACCAATTTTTATAACACTTCTTATATTTTATATTTTTTTGCACATTATTATTCCTTCACTAACTATTTTTTATTTATAAAAACTTTTCCTTTTGACTCTCCAAGCTCATCTTTTGTCACTTGTTTAATGCTGCTAGACACTTTATCCTACATAGAATTCGCTTCTTCATGAACATCTCAAATCTGATGTCTTGAAGTTTACTATAAAATAATTTTATTTGTGTCTTTTAGGTACCCCATCTAATTATATGACAATATTCTCTTGTATTTCTTATTTTGCAAATTTTCGTCTTAAAATCCAGATTTAATAATCGATGTTGAGTACTTAAATTTTCATTTGGAATGACCTTACAATCTCTACAGTCCCGACGATCTCATTTTCTCATAAGAAAATAATCAATTTGTGTTTTATTAGATCCATTCTTATAAGTAATAATAAGCTTATCTTTTTTCCTAAATAAAGTGCTAACAATAACAAAATTATATGCTAAAACAAAATTTAAAATGATTCCATTCTTCATTAATCACACCAAAATCATAGCCACCATGAATATTTCTAAAATATTGCATCACTTTACCAACATATTTATTTAAATTATCTCCAATAAAAAATCTTTTTTCAAGAGGTATCATTTGTATTTGTGTTTGTATTGATTTTTATAGGTCATTTCAAAATTTTTGTTTTGAACTTGTATCTAAGCCTATTCGTGGAGCATAAGCACTTATAATATTAAAAATCTTAGTATTAACAACAATTTTTAATGCTATAATTCTATCTCAAATTTTATTAATTTTTACAATTATCTTTCAAACTTATATATATAATTACACCTATACGATTTCTAGTGCAACTCCTACGTAAATATCAAGGTTTAATACCTAAGCTATCGATCTCTTTAGCCTTCTCTTCAACCTTTTTTTTTTTTTGATATATAAGATATTTATCTTCCTATGAAATATAATATTAACTAATTCCATTAATTTATATGTGAGAGTATATATATTCTAAGATCTTATTTTAATATTAGTTTCACGGACTAATTTATTTACCCACATCTGTCCATAATGTGAGATCTCTTTCTTATTTGACGTAGACCAAGGTACTAGTGTAGCGTCTCTTGCACACTTTTAACTGTTTTCATAACATATAACGCGTCGCTTCCACGGGATGCGTCATTATCTACACAAGGATTTAAATGATTCATGTCATGATTTTTTCGACAAAGGTAATGTTAACTATTAACTACCTAATGCTATCCTCCACTTTTCTCATCCGGGGCTTGAGAACTGACAATGGGTATATTAACAAAACGAAAATAAACTTGAAATTTATATTTTTTGTCATGATAAAATCTCATGCCGTTATTTAATTATAGTGTTGTTTGATGTCCTAATCCTAGTTGAGTTATAATTTAAGCTTTAGAGAAGAGACTCAAAGCAATGTGATCAATGACGCTCCTCTTTTTTTTGTTGAAATTATTTAGTAACATAATTGTTCTTTATTTTTAAGAATATTAATATCAGGATTTTTGCTTTTCAATGAATGTGAACTAATAAAATAGATTTAACTATCTTTAAGTAGCACCCATCATTAATAAAATAATTAAATAATTAAGAATTACTTAATTGAATAATATATGTGATAATAATAAAATTTTTAAATTAAAAAGTACTGATTTTATTTTAAAATTAAGGTTTATAATTTATTTCGTTGAAATTCCTAGCATATATTTTAGTGGTTGTATATATGTAATTGAATATATTCAAATTTAAAATTTGAAAGGTTTTGATTTACTTCTTAAACCAAAGTGATACTATATATCTATCTATCTATCTATCTATCTATATATATATATATATATATATTATTGTTATTATTATTATTCTTATTAGAATGATGGTCTTGATTTTTTTCCCAAAATCAAACTTTTGGATTTTGTTTGAGTGAAATCTTCAGTAACTTCAAATATTAGCTTGGATATATATTTTAAGGTCATGCTTTGATGAAAATTACTTACTGTTTCCCTTAATTAATCCNTTTCCCAAAATCAAACTTTTGGATTTTGTTTGAGTGAAATCTTCAGTAACTTCAAATATTAGCTTGGATATAGATTTTAAGGTCATGTTTTGATGCAAATTACTTACTGTTTCCCATAATTAATCTGTAGCAGAACTGTTTGCTGTATTCCCCAAGGGTTGCATGCATACGTTAATGTCCAAACAATCAGCAAGTTTAAATTTTAAGAACTGCGTAGAAGAACTTTACACTAATTCCAGGATAGTTTTTATATCAACATTCACACATCTTTAGCATTCACAATGCAAAAAATTGTTTAATTATCACATTGGTAATAATACTTTGTGTTCATGGCTTCTTTATGAAGTAGTTGTTCATAGTTATAATTTAGGAATATTTACATAAACACCACTCAATTCCTATGTATTTACATATCTAGCACCTAAACTTAATTTTTTACATACCCTTTACGTATCCATGGCAAAGTGTATTTCACTTTTAAAAAGTCCTAATAGTGATATTTTTTTAGGCATAATTACATACTGAGCACCACCTGAAGCATTGCTATTTACAAATCTAGCACCCAGGCGATATTTTTGAGCTACCGAATCGATGTATTTACACATGCCACTATGAAACCATTGGGAATTTGATAAAATTCATCTTGAATTTTGACATTTGAGTGAGAATTTGAAAAAATGGATGAAAGAGGGTGCTAGATTTGTAAATAAAATGTTTCGGGTGCTATGTATATAATTGCCTCTATTTTTTATGAGATAAAAGATTTGAGTGTTATAAATGTAAAAAGTAAATTTTAGGTTTTAAATATGTAAATATATAGGAATTGGGTGGTATATATGTAAATGCCCTTATAATCTATTATGGTTGGTTTGTTTTTATATGTTGTTAGTGGCATGATCAAAACAACTTATATGCTATTGACTATTATTTTTCCTTTGACAGAGGCTAGTTCGATTGACAATGGAGCACCCGCAATACAGGAGAAACTATTATTGTGACGCTTATAATACGGTTTTTCTTTACCTTTGTGTCACTTTTTGTTATTAGATTTTAGTTATAGTGTTAGTTTCTCTTATGATTAGATGTACTTTTATTCAATGCATCATGTTATTGTTTGTAACATATTTTATGAACTGATTTTCATTAATACGCATTATTAATATTTTTTTTCTTTTTGCGTGATTTTTTTGGCCTTTTTCATATGCCTTTTACAGCCCTGGTTGTTCCTAAAAAGACATTTATGCTTCATGACTGGTGCTTTCTGTCACATCCAGTGCTCTTTGTCATACTTTTGCTACCATAAGTATATTTGAGATCACATCAAAAACACGGCTATGGCTAACTTTTTAAAAGTGAAATACATCTGTTCATCCTTGGTTTTTAATACCAAGTTGTTATAAATTTAAATGTAAAACTTCAGGTGTTAGATATGAAAATGCATAAGAATTGTGATATTTATGTAAATTTCCCGAATGATTTTCTTATGTGTCTGGTACTTTTATCTTTCACATTTTGCAGCCATGCTGTCCTAAACTTTTGATGGTTAAACACAATATCTCGTGCTATTTTTTCTCAGCCTTTTGTCTTTTTCATGAAAAATTGCTCTTTTTTCAAAATAGTGAACTTTAGTCGCATCAACATGCCTTTCCCTCTATTAGAAATCTTTCTTATATGTCAGTTGGAAAGATGATTAATATCAGAGATTTATTTTGGGATTACACTTGATTGTAACAAGTTGAATTCTACGTTTAAAATTCTTATATCTTTGTTTAAATTTTTATTAATTCAAAAAAAAAAAATCCTTGGGAAATGCATATTATATTCTATTTTTATATGAATATGCAGTTTTTGTTTTTGTCATAAAAAAGATCTGCATATTCGTATGAAAGTATCAGTGCAGTTTTTCGTCGTTTGCAATTGTTTACACACAAAGGAAAAGATGGGGATGTCTAGAGAGCGGATTATGATAGAGGAAAGGAAGAATGGTCAATTTATGCTTTCATGTTGGACAGTTTGATCTTTGGGATTGCCTGATGCTTATGTATGATGATATATTTTTACATGTTTGTAAGTTAAAATGGCAATGAGACGGTGTATTGTTCTGAGGAAAAGTTGAGAGAAATCTATTTTGGTGCTAGAATGAGATATTGTTTGTTGATAGCGAACTTGTAAAATGCTGATTAAGTTATAGATACTTCGAGTAAAGTGCTAAAATAGTCCTTTGACCAAACATGGGGCTATTTTAGTCCCGAGTAAATAAAAGTGTTAAATTAGTTGTCATGCTTTTTTAAAATGAGCTGAAATAGTCCTGGGGAGGACTATTTTTAGCTCCTATTACAAAAATTTGTAAATTAAATTGACACTTTTATAGACTCTGGGACTAAAATGACTCCTTTGCAGAATGTCGGGTACCATTTTGACACTTATATCTAAATACTTTAGACAGTTTGAGGGACACATTTCAGACTTGTATCCATCTGGTGTATTATAGATTTTTGATATCATATTTAGCACGTAAATTTGAGTAAAATATCTTTGGAGCTCTTTCTCTGTTCATTCAAGGCCTATCTTTCCAACTTCACTCTTTCGGAATTTTCGATCCTTTGATGCTAACAATTTCTTATAGTCAGTCTGTGGGATTTATTGAAAAGGGTGGGCGTTGATTTACAAATTGGTAGTACTATAAAATCTACTTCTTTGATGCGCACCATTGCTCAACTTTTTGCAGCATCCATCATTAAGAAAGTTACATTTGAAATTGGCTTTCATAATCACGTATTCAACTCTTATTAATTCATTTAGTTTTTTTTATAACCCTTGGTTGGCATTGCGACAAGGTGGCACTTTTTAAAGAGATTACATTAGCAAACTAATGAATTTTAAGGATTTAGCAAGAAAAATAAATTTTATTGATCACTAAATTATCCTCATAGTACTTACAAGTTAGAGGATTATTTCTTTTCAAATAGGAATTTTCAATCCTGATTATGGGGCTAACTTGGTTTTCAATGAAATTGTTTATTTGATTTTATTTAGGACTGGATTGTTGTGCCACTGGATGATATGTCCAAGGCAATGAAGTCAAGCAGCTTGCTTTCTGTTGATTGCGAGATGGTTCTGTGCAATGATGGTACCGAGGAGGTCGTGAAAGTATGCGCAGTGGATAATAAATTAAATGTAATTTCCATAATGCATTGTGTAAAAAGTTTTTTTAGACTATGCATGCATTATTCTTCTTCTTCAGTACCTTCTGAATTGATATATTATGTAAAATCTTCAGGTTAAACTAGACAAAATTGTGAATCCCAACAAATTTATTTCTGATTATAGAACAGAGATAACTGGTGTTTCAGCTAAAGATTTGGAGGGAGTTACATGCTCCTTGGTTGATATACAGGTAGCAATAGTTGTTTTGTTCTATTTTATTGTGGAGAATTCTGTTCTAAACTGAACTTTTGTAGGGTTCTATGAAGAAGCTTTTGAAGCATGGAACTATTCTAGTCGGTCACAGTGCACATAATGATTTGCGAGGTAATTAGACTTGACAAACTAGAGTTTAATACATCTTTATATTTGAGTTTCTCTTTTAGTTGTAAATTTTATTTTATAACATTCTAATTTAACTATTGTAACATGTATAGCATTAAAAATTGCACACCATCGAGTGATTGACACATCATACATCTTCAAGTACTCAGAAGTTCGTCCTACTTATACACCTTCACTGAACAGTCTGTGTAAGGCAAGCTTTAGATTCAAAGTTGTATTTGTTAAGGATTTCAGCTATTAATGTTTCTCATATCTTGTACCTGCGACTTTTTATTGAACATAATCTTCTTGTCCACGTTTTCTTTTCTTTCCCTCAACCTTGTTGCTGCACCATGATACACCATATACATTCTTAGATTATACTTGGTTTAAGGCCATCATGTGATCAGCTATCATGAGGTATATGGATTTTAGCCCAGAGAAATGGGAAATTGGTGTAAGTTTGACAATGTTCCTTTAATTTGAAGTTATGGCTTTTTATGTGGTAGGAATTCCCAATTTGATGGCCTTGTACTAATAGACGTACTTATGTTCATAACATTGAAGGAAGAATGGCATGTTTAGAAGTATGAAAGATCAATCATGAAATTCATATGTAGCTGCAATGGAAGCAGTTTGTGCTGGAGTTGCTGCATCTATCCAGTTTGCTGGCACAATCTTGTTCATAACATTTTTGCTATATGTGGAACCCATTTGTGTTGTCTTGCTGTTGGCATTTCATAAAGATGTTAACAAAATTTTTTTCTTCTACTTTTTTACAACTTCAGATCCCATGAATTCAGATTGTAGCGTGATGAGCAGCATGCTTTATTTAGCTAAGGCATCGGCGACTCAATTCTATATGCCCGCCAACATATAGGCAAATTAAAATGTGTGTGTGTGTGTANGTTCATAACTTTTTTGCTATATGTGGAACCCATTTGTGTTGTCTTGCTGTTGGCACTTCATAAAGATGTTAACAAAATTTTTGTCTTCTACTTTTTTACAACTTCAGATTTCATGAATTCAGATTGTAGAGTGATGAGCAGCATGCTTTATTTAGCTAAGGCATCAGTGACTCAATTCTATATGCCCGCCAACATATAGGCAAATTAAAATGTGTGTGTGTGTGTTGTATACCAGGGGGAGTGGTCTCTGAATTGCCCCTTTCACCTATCTTTCATTTTGCTTTATTAATATCATTGCTTGCGGGCTTTTCAAATATATATATATATATATATATATATATATATATTTAAAAGAAAGTAGACACGCATACATAAATGAGAGTTTAAATGTTTGAGTGCTTGGTGGTCATCTTGTAAGATGATTTTTTTTTTTTTTTGCATAAGGTATCGCTCCAAATGTTTTGGAGCTTGTACAGTGATGTATAGATTTTGTTCATATGCTGTCTATGCCTCATTAGGTTTTACGTTGAAGGATTCTATAGAGTGATTTTCTTGGGTAAAACAATACTTATCTTGATTATAAAGGCATCACAGTTTAATTGCAAAAACTTTGATCGGAACTCTAGTGAATAAGAATTGATGCTAGGTTGAGATTATCTTTTTGGAGCACTAAACTCTCATTCTATTTTGATCCCAATATAAATTTTTCTTTCTTATATCCAATTGTGAGCGGCAAAACAAGCATGCTAAAATTATGAATGAAATGATAATAGTTAATTGTGAGACTATGGAAGCTTTAAACCTCATAAACATTTTGTGGGCATTAACCAATTTCATTGATAATGAAACTGGGAAGCAACACCTGGTCTGTGCTAAATTCACACTTCCTTGAATTGAGTGGCATTTTATTTTGTTCCAATACTTCCAGGATTTTTTTTTGAAACCTAATAAGTGCTTCTCTTTCCCCTAGCTATAAATCAATGCCATCAAAATATATGGCAGCAAACTTATCTGTAAGAGGTTTCATGTTTTAATTTATTATTAGTCGCTTAAAAACATTTAGCGTATTGCACGATTCTGAGTGCATGACCTTCCATTAGTATGAGTCAGTTGTAGTTTTGAATGCCATCTTACACTTTTCTTCGAGCCTAATGTGGATTTGATGATAGTTGCTCTTGTGATCCAACTTAGAAAGTATGTTCGATCCCTCTAGTTTCCTTAAGATCCAATTTTTTAATGGAATATGAAAGTGTTCTTGGTTGTAGTTTTGTTGGTGGCTTGACTTTCCACACTCTTTTGCCGAGGTTCGTGCTTCTCAGATCTAATAATGTTAGTGCAATGCATGGACTAAAGCTCACGAGATTAGTCTGGCTAATAGATCATTAAGAGTGCTTTGTAAAATCTCACGCTCCTTTCAGTTCATGTGGTAGCTGTCGGTCAACTTTTTCGATAGATTTGAAAATATGAAATATGAAAATAATTTTTGAAATTTAATTTAATATAATAGATATATAGTTTGGGTTTTGAAATTAGTATGTTTTAATTTTTGAAAAAATGAGACCGAATGGATTATATAGTTTGGGTTTTGAAAGTAGTATGTTTTAATTTTCGAAAAAAATGAGACCGAATGGATCTCAGTATTCCAATAATTTGCATAATCGTGCCTGACACCCTGAATACTACACATTCCAAGAGAAAAGTGTAGACCCCGATAATATGCTCAATCCTGCAAACTAAAAGATTTGTGACATCCATTTGGTCTGTGAATCTTTTATATATGACCGACAAATTCCCTTATTTAATACAAAGATTAAATTNAAGTCTTGGGAAAGGAAAATAAGAAATCACCTGAATCAATTGATTTCGATGGTTATCAAGCTGCAAAATGGACATGGATATGGATGGTTAAGAGTAAATATCAGCACATTCATATTCTTCAATTCATGAGAATAAAGTGTTTGAAAGTTACTTGAATGTTTATGTAGTCCTCTGTATCATCAATGTACTCACGGAGCTGCATAAAATTTTGATATTATAAGAACAGGATATTATTAATGATGGAAGAAAATTATAAAAGAGGCTCACTAGTCATGAAGCCGAAAGACAACAAATATCCAGTTACAACCCTGAAGTGCCATTATGAATGACCATTCAATCCGCCGCTAAAAAATAACTAAATAAATAAAATTTCTATTAAGTTTTTATAGATGCATAAAACTTCATGTTCTGATTGTGATTGCATGTATGATTTCCTTGCCAATCTTGACTTTGGATCCAAAATGTGTATTGAAGACTAAGCAATGCTAGCAATGAAACTGATTCTGCACCCTGGAAATCTATTGAATCAGGCACGCTCAGCTAAGTATGAATTTTAAGCCTAAACCCGGACTGCAACGACAAGGTAATAGTTAGCGTTACGGGACTTCATAGATGCTCAGAAATGTGCGGTCTATCAAAAATCACATTCTTTAGTTAGCCACCGTACATTGATAGAAATAAAATTCTAATGCTCACTTGCATCATTATATACAGCAAATCAAAAGCGGAAACTTCAATCTACTCTGGAACTTTACGACTGTAAAGCTGATTAAATGGGGGAAGAAAATCCAGTCCTTAAAAACAGAAAGGAGGCGTGCGCTTTGAGAAGTGGAAGCTATGATCAGGTTAAAACAAGCAGGTATTGCCGGGACGATGACACAACCATGATGATCCAGATATTTAGTGAATTAAGATACTTGCCCAAAGTTCAAGTAATTCTGCCTGCTAGAGCAATAGTACAAATATTCTCAAAAATTATAAATGGCTGTCATAGCTGCATTCCAAAGGAAATTTGGATCATCTTTTGATAGAAAGTTCTCATGAGGTTTAAGAGAATAAAAAAGGAACATAATGAGCTAACAATATTTGGTAACTGTGGAGAGCTTGCAAGCTTTAAATGTAAAACTATACAAAGGTTCATTAAAAGATGTCACTCGTATTATGTGGCAATTGTGAAAGGAATAAAAATTAGTGTTCCAGAGAACATCACGCGGCAGTTGTGCAAGGAGAGAAAAATCTAGTTCTTCAGAGACTGGGAACTTGATATGTATGGACGTTAGAATAGCTACATTATTTCTCTGCATTATATAATCACGCTTCTGTTGGGCTGATTCAAGTAACTTGGAAAAAGCACCCAATGATACAGCGCAGCACAACGGAGGTTAGAGAGGTGATGAAAGGGTGTTGATAACAGAGACCCAGAGAGAGAGAGAGAGAGAGAAAACAAGAGATACGAGAGATAGAATAAGAGATACAGGTAGAGTGAAGAAAATCTCAATATTTCAAATTCATTCAGTCACATTACCCAAAACAGAAAGTAGGATCCTGAGCAGGCTAAAAGTACTTGACAAAAAGTATGTGCCTTTAATATATAATAAAAACATATCCAATAATAAATAGGCGAGTGGGAGAAAACAAGATNTGTAGATAAACTGTAAAAACGTACCTGGGCATCTGCTACTGTTGCGTGATTAATGTTGCGAGCATAGCATGATTTGCAGGATATTTAAATAAACTTACAAGAAAATTAAACAAGGCGAGAAAACCCAACACAAAAGTCATAAAAATGAGTTGTAAAACTCACGAGCAAAAGAAACATGTAGCCACATATGGCAGATCAAGACTGGGTATAAGACATTGGTAAAAGTGGGGGATCAGAGCTGGGCTGTGTGCTTCCCGATCTTGAACAGGAGTTACCGGCCCGACAATCCACAGAAGACAGTCCTTAACCTCAATCCAAGTGACTAGCCGTGGACCTTTATAAATTTTTATATAAAGGTTTTCATGCAAAAGTTATTATTTTAGTCTTTTTTTTTATGCAGAGTTCTTTTAATCATGCAAAAGAAATTTTTGTTTTATTTTTATAAATATTTTGTGAAGTCGTACAGTCCACAGATTAATCACTCTAATCGTGCTAGAACTACTAACCTAAGAGTATCGGGGGACAATCCCACCAAATCGGCGAATAGCATCCTCGATCCTTTCCTCTCTCTTATAGAAGGTCCTCGAGGTAGGAGATATATAAATATTTTGTAAAGTCGTACAGTCCACAGATTAGTCACTCTAATCGTGCTAGAACTACTAATAACCTAAGAGTATCACGGGGGACAATCCCACCAAATCAGCGAATATCATTCCTCGATCTTTCCTCTCTTATAGAAGGTCCTCGAGGTAGGAGATACCATTCTAATAATTTCACTTCGTATCTCTCGTTTAAGCATACATAAACAATGTCGTCATCGCCCTCGCCACTTAGACCGTAGACTTGTCCTAATCCGATGGTCCATATATGGCGTTAATAAATTTCCCCAATTGCCAGGAGGATTTGAATATAATATTCAAGCTCAAATCCCGATGCACTGAGTTTTATTGTAGGTTAAGTCATTATGAGAATTTCACTGTTGATTTAATTAAGAAAGCATGGACTACGCCTCGGTGCATCCTGATATTTAGTGTCTTGATCAGTTTGTGAATCAGGGTCAAGTGCCAAGTTTCATTGTGCATTTAAGGATTAAGTGAATGAACGTTCACCTAGGGTATGCTCCTAAAGCCTTGGGATGTTATGTTGAGGATTAGGTGGATGGGCTCTCACCTAGGGTGTGCTTCTAAAGTGTAGGAAGCCTAAACCGAGGACTAGGTGGATAGGGTGTGCTTCTAAAGTGTAGGAAGCCTAAACCGAGGACTAGGTGGATGGGCTCTCACCTAGAGTGTGCTTCTAAAGTGTAGGAAGTTTAAACCGACGACTAGGTGGATAGACTCTCACACATGGTGTGCACCTAAAGTCTAGGAAGTTTATGCTGAGGATTAGGTGAATGGACTCTCACCTAGGGTATGCTCCTAAAATCCAGAAAGGCTATGCTGAGGATTAGGTGGGTGGACTCTCACCTAGGATGTGTGCTTAAGCTCTAGGAAGCCTACATTGGGGGCTAGGTGAATTGACTATCACCTAGGGTGTGTGCTTAAGCTCTAGGAAGCATATGCTGGGAATTAGGTGATTTAAGGTTTTTTATATCTTCCAATTAATTAAATCATCAATCCTAATATTTATGACTTAACCATTTAAAAACAAATAAAACAAAAGAAGGATAAGACAAGACCCACTTTCAAAACTAGTAAAGGCAAGGGGAAAAACAACTGAATCGACCTAAAAAGAAACGTTTAAATGATAATTAAGTAAAACCCAAAATAGTAGGTAAAACTCTCCAAATCCAGCCTCAAAATAGTAAATAAAGTTGTTAAACTCAACCCCAAAAATAGTAAATAAAGTTGTTAAACTAAATAGGATAGTTTAGGAAGCCACTGAGGGCTCTCCTCAAGATCTGCGACGTCCCCTATCGTTTCCTTCCTTCGAATTCTGAAAATGACTGTTCCTATTTGAGTCACTCTCACTTGATTTTTCATGTCCTACTGTGAAAATCTAAACATTGAATTCTTGAAGACTATAGTACATCTGATCATTATCGAGAGTTTTTTCAAGTGACGTCAGTCATTTGAGATGTAATTAACTATAGGGGCTTACCTATATAGGAAATTTGCAACCCAGATAAAATAAATTCTATCTAATATTTATATTAGGTAGAGGAACTTGTCGGACACATAAAAAAATGATTTGCAGGTCAAACGGATGTCATAAATCTCTTAGTTTGCATGATTGAGTTCTTCGCTGAGGTATACACTTATCATTCGGGAAGGTGTATTATTCGCGGTATAGAACACGATTATGAGAAATATTAAACGAATGAGATTTATTCTGTTTTATTTTTCAAAATTAAAACACACCACTTTCAAAAATAAAAAAAAAATCATATACCCTTTTATACTAAATTAAATTTAAAAATTATTTTCAAAATAAAAAAATTGGCCAACAGTGCTGCCTCTCTTGCTTGGCGGCTTTCCCCTAAGGTCATCTCCTCTCTCCCATTTGTGCCGTAAAAAGTGTTATTCCCTCACTCTCTCATTGTATCCTCTATCATTTATGTTTGCAAGTGTAGGTTGATTTGGAATGACATGATATAGTGTTGGTGGTGTGTTGGTTTGATGATACGGTGGTGATTGTTTGTTGGGTTAGAGGTGGTGGTGTGTTTGTGTTGATAATATGGTGGTGGTATTGTTGATGAAGTCTTAATTGATTTCACATGTATCTTTAATGTTATATTTTCTAGTTTTGGAATTGTAAATGAAATTTTATGTTTTCATGAGATAACCTCATTTTACGTGCCACACATTTATGTTGCTTGGTTCTTTTCAGTCTAATAGTCGTCATGGTAAAGACAAAAGAAATTGGTTCGTCGGCCATGTGAGACAGATGTAAAGTTTTTAGATTTTTGTCTTAAAGAGATGGAATTGAGAAACATGTCAATCACCTACTTTAACAAGAAAGGATGACATAATATAATAAAAAAGTTCTAGGAAAGCACATGAAGGTAGTATATGATAGAATGCAATTAAAAAAATAAGTGAGATCAATTGAAAAAAGACTGAAAAACATGAAAATTGTTAAAGCGGGGATCCATCGACTTGATTAGAGATCCAGTAAACCGAACTATCGATGTTTCAAAAGAATGGTGGGTCGAGAGATTAGAGATGAGAATTTATAAAACTTCAAATCATTCATATTTTTTTTTTACAATTGCATCAACATGTCATTCATCCATTAATTTGTAAGTCGTGCAAAATGCCAAAAAATTTAAATTCAGCGGCATTAATTCTGCTTGAAGAAAAGTTGAATCGTATGTTTGGTAGAGTCGTGACCATGGGCAATCATGTTTGGGCCCCAAACGAGAAAGGGCTTGCTGACATAGCTGAGTTTGTAGATGTTGAGCAAACTATTTGCTCCAATGAACACCCCAACCCTAGCTTCAATGAAGTTGAATTTACTAGTCGATCAAAGCATCTTATGGTTGAGGAAAAAAATGATGATACGGTTTTCATTAGAATCCAAATTTCATTGTTGTTTCACGCACCAATGTCCCCAGCACATCACAAACAAATTTTGTTTACCAAGTGATGCGAATTCTGGAAGTAACTCTAGAAATTTACTAGGACATATCGTTTTACTTGTTCTCTATGAAGTTGCTTTAAGACCCAACCCGGAGAGAGTTCTTCATGTCGTCGACTCCTGATCATTGGGTCATTTCTTGAGTTATTTTCATTACAACCGGGATGCATCAATTTTATTTTATTTGTTGGACACTTTATATTTGATTTTTATGAGGATATTATTTATGCTAATTTTAATATGCTTGATTTAGTTCTTAGATACCTTCTCTTTGATTTTTATGGGAAAATGTTTACAGGACTACAACCCCGCATTGCTTTTCGAACTTTCGTTAACATTTTTTTTTGTTTAATTTATGTTCTAGCGAATTCAGTGTTATTTATAAGTGGTAGCTACATAAATATTGAATAACATGAATAGAGAAAGATGCAGAAGAGGAATTACATCCGCGTTATGCTTTATGTATGAGTATTACAACTTATATATTACTCTCTCTTCTTGCATGACATTCACATATATGTCTCATAAATGGGTTGGGGAGTTTCTTGTGGGTTACCCAACAATATTTAACAATATGTTTTGTATGACAACCCTTATTCATTGATCTATTATAAGAATTGCACATGAATTATATACTTCATGTGTCCCCCATAATGACTTCCAGAGAGGTATTAGTATAACTCTAGAATTTATCTCAAAATGAAAGTACTATGGGAGGAATAGAGAAAGATGCATAAGAAGAATTACATCTGCGTTATGCTTTATGTATGAGTATTACAACTTATATATTACTCTCTCTTCTTGCATGACATCCACATATATGGGTCATAAATGGGTTGGGGAGTTGCTTGCGTGTTACCTAACAAGATTTAACAGTATGTTTCGTATGACACAACCCTTATTTATTGATCTATTATAAGAATTGCACATGAATTATATACTTCATGTGTCCCCCATGATGATCTCCAGAGAGGTATTAGTATAACTCTACAATTTATCTCAAAATGAAAGTACTATAGGAGTCTTGGAGGGATTATGGCTCTCATTTGGAACAATTAGTAGATATTTTTCAATGTTTATTTTATTTACTGTTTGTGCAATGATGTACACGTTGAATCTCAATTTGATGTAATTTTTACTTTCAATTTTTTTGCATGTATTTTTTTCCCACATGGATGGCCTTTGAGGCAACAGTGGATATAATATTTCATGTGTTTATTTATTGCATATTTTTTTTGGAGGTCTATGATGAGATATTCGATTTTATGGGTTCTTCTGAATAACCTATATGTTGCTATGGGTTCTTAACACGTATGAAATCACTATCAAGGCCGCCAAATACCCTTTCTTTTTCAGTCGTATGATTGTTGGGGTTCTTTTGGCGACATTTGTGGTGATATGCATCTGTGACATGTACGAGCTCGGTATTATGTAGTTTAAAAACAACCAAGAATGTTTTTTTTTAAGTTCTATGTCTTCTTGTTTTGCCAAATTATTCGTGGGTTTTTAAACTTTGTACTCTCAGTCCTCACAACTTTATAAATCTTTAATTGTGTTTTCTATTATTCTTCTTTACTAATGTTCCATCTAAGGGTCTATGCTTTGTGGTTTTAAACCTTTAAAAATTATGAGCTCGAGGAATTCAGGTGCCTCCAGAGCAATTTTACTACTACTGTGAACTATAGTGTTCTCTGCTTACTTCGCGACAGATGCATAACTATCGATGCAATGAAGAACCCCTTTTTTTTAGTCGTATGATTGTTGGGGTTCTTTTGGTTGGTCTTTGTGGTGATATGCATCTGTGACACGTACGAGCTTGGTATTACATAGTTTCAAATCAAGCAAGAACCATTTTTTTAGAAGTTATACTGCCTTCTTGTTGTGACAGACTATTCGTTGGTTTTTCAATTTTGTACTCTGAAACCTCACAACTTTATAAAACCTTAATTGAATTGAGTTATCTATTATTCTTCTTTACTAATGTTTCATTTAAGGGTTCGTATTTTGTGGTTTTAAACCTTCAGGAAATATGAATTTGATGACTTCCGGTGCCTCCAGAGCATTGTACTGCTATTGTGGATTACAATGTTCTATGCTTACTTCGCGAACGAAACATAACTATCAGAGACAATTTTACAAGTGTCAAAGGAATAGTTAGAGAATTGTGACTTCTTCAGGCGTATGGATCGGTACGATGATTCCACCGCTGTTAGTAATCAGACGTGGAGAGCTTCGTTGGAGGAGAGATTATCTCGTGACATTAATCGTCTGTATTTTAAAAATAATATTTAAAGAACTGTGACTTCTTCAGGTGTGTGGATCGGTACGATGATTCCACCGTTGTTAATAATCAGGCATGGAGAGTTTCATTGGATGAGAGATTATCTCGTGGCATTAATCGTCTGTATTTTAAAAATAATATTATGATAATATTAGTTGTTATTTTAATAGTCATATTCTTTATTTTGATTGTTGAGTTACTTATTGTTTACTGAAGTATCAGTTTTTATTATGTAATATTCAAACTGGATATTTGTTTTCATGTATGAAATGTGCAACCGTGACTTAATATATTATAAACAACACCATATTACAAGAGAGAAAAATGTCATTTATTTATAAACAACTGCAGCACAACTGTTGTAAAATTACAAAAAAAAAACAGACACAACTTTCCCGCAGCAGCTTCTGCACAACTGCTTCCTAGTACAACTGCTGCGCAACAACTTTTTAATAAGCTGCGACTGCCCGAACAGACCTCGAGTCTCGCTAAGTTGTTGGTTAACATAAACAATGTATATTGGAGAAAGAAAGAAAGATGTACAGTGAGACTTAGGTGTTAGGTATGTAGCTACATAGGAATTGAGTGATATGTATGTAAATTTTCCTAAAATAAAATAAAACTTTAAGTTGCTCATAGTTTAGGTGAACACCACGATGGATGTCATAAGGACATTCATTTTAAGATGTATGTTTGGATTGCGGTGAAAATCTCTGCCTCTGTTGTCTTTGGGTTGGAAGTCTTTGTTCTGATATCAATTAGGCGCCACGCGACCTAGTGATTTCTTGCAGAGGACGCGTTGAAGAAGCTTCAATCCCAATGAAAAGGCTAAAACAGAGAAAAGATTCATTATTTGAGAAGCAAAACCCCATGTAAAAAACCTCTGCTAACCATTACAACTACATCTCTGAAGTATAAGACAACATGTGTTCTATTGGAAAATAAAAAAGGAAAGATGATTTAAATATATGCTTCTCAATTCCTATGTATTTACATATCTAAAACCTAAACTTCAGTTTTTACTTGCATGCCACCTTACCTATGCATGAAACAGTGTATATCACTTTCTAAAAGTTAAAATGGTGGTTTTTTTTTTGGTGATATGAAAGATTTGGGTGGATTACATGTATAAATACAGTTTAGCTGGAAATGAACCATTAAAAAAAAAAAAAAACTGAATACGAGTATTTGTCTAACCGAAATAAGAGTATAGCTAAGTGTTGTCATGTTATCTACTCGAACTATACAGTTTCTGATTTGTTCTTTGATGAGCTCATCTCTTTCTTTTCTACTAGGGAATGATTTCAGGAATCCTACATGTAATAATGAGCAAAACCTTATTCCTTAGAGACCGTTTTGGGATCACTTTTATTTATTATTTTCTATCTTTTTTTTTTATTTTACTTTATTTATACTTTTATTTGAATAAAGAATGTTTGACTTATTTGATTATGATATAGGTATTTTTTAAACACATTTGTACGGGCTACAAATAGCCAATTTTAATTTTTATTTTTACATTTATCTTTGCAGGCTGTGCTGGGCTATAAAGTTCGGAAGGAAGGCGAACCACATGATTGCCGAATAGACGCAGAAGCTGCCATGAAGCTAGTTCTTGCGAAGCTCGGGCATGGATTTGACGAGCCTCTTAAAATTGATAAAAGTGTATGTAAATGGTCTCTTTCTTTCCTTCTTTTATTTTTGCAAAATATACCACACAAATCTTATACATTTACTTATCTAACACCTAAAGTTTGTTATTTACATTTATAATCCTTTTGTATTAAAAACTTATCGATGAAAAGATGTAATTCATTTTTAAAATGTTAGTGATAATTGTATTTTTTAGGTGATGTCAAAGATTGAGTGTTATGTATATAAGTATAAAAATTTTGTGGTGTGCATGTAAATGTAATTTCTTTTTACTTGAATCTATTGACCTTAGCTATATTTTTATCACTCTCTAGGTGCCTGATTTCAGTCATGCAATGCTTCTGCACAAAATTCCGGTTGAGGTTCCTTGTCAAGAACTGAAGAAAGTATTTCCTCGAAATTTTTATGTTGATATAAAGGTATTATATTTTACTTATGTCCAAGGGGGTAAACAAGCCGAGCTTGAGCGAGCCCCGTGCTTGTTCATGTTCGGCTGTTTGATGTTTTTTTTGTTCGAGATAGACTTATGTGCAGAATTACTCATAAATAACATGTTTATATTTGGCTCAATTTGAACTCGTTTGTTTGATTCAAGTTCATATTTGTCTCGAATTTAGTTGAAATTATTTTAAAAATAATAAAATATAATATTTAAAAAAAATTCAGTATGAAAAACAATATAAAAATGTTATAATAATTTTTTTTTATTTAATTTTTAAATTAATTTAGCACAAAAAGAGCCAAATATGATCAAACAATAGCCTGTTCGTGTTCGGCTCGCTTGCTTAATGATTGAATAGAACGAGGTAATTAGGGAGTCGAATACAAGTTATTCACGAACGGCAGGCTTTTTGGATTGCCCTACTTGTGTCATATCCTGACATCTTATTAGGGCCGGAATACTAAGGATAACATTGCAGGCTGATTTAAAAGTTCGAGGTCCTTTTTATTCTACACATGCTATTTTCAAGGACGATTATGAGGCAAACATTGCTTTCCGAAG
>JXCR01145566.1:135084-180264 GCA_002079205.1 Phalaenopsis hybrid cultivar | reverse complement strand
CATACCGCACAATTCGTATATATTTACATATCTAACTCCTAAACTTCAATTTTTACATACATACCGCATTCCTTATGCTTTTTAAAAGTTAACATCATGGTATTTTTAATGTGATGTGAAGTGAAAGATTTGGGTGATATTAACCGAAAAGGTAAATTTTTCATGTTAGAATGTAAATAGATATGAATTGGGTGGTATGTATGTAAATGACCTTGTTTTTCAACTATACCAAAACAATATTTTTAATACTGATTCATCTCTTTTCCCTCTAACCAAGCTGTGGTGATTCTCACTATTCAGGACTGTGAAGGCCGTCCCCAGAAACTTGTACGTCTAAAGCTCAGTACAGGACAGCTTACCAGCTTCTACGTCTGCAAAACTATGTCTTCCTCCCCACCTGAAGATTCAAAGAGGCAGAGAATCTCTTCTGCCATTGATGCCAATGAGGGCCGAGCTTGCTCATCCGAATCGTGTAAACATGCAGAAGAAATCTTCAGACTGAAGAAGCAGCTTAGTGCCAGGGAAGATGAAATATTTAGCCTGCAAAGGATTCTTTCAGATCTTACTAGAGGTTAGCTTCCCATGTAATTTTACATTTTTGCTGTATGCATGTTTCATAAAATTTTGTTTGTCTCGTGAATTATTTTCTTAGATGCATATTTATTTATATTTGTTAAAAAAACTAAATGTCATCTTGTTTTGATGTGGCATTTAATTGTAGTTTTTTTTTTTTTTTGGCATTTACATACATACCACACAATTCCTATTGATTTAACTTTACTTTTTCTATTTATACCAAGCAACATTTTCATAATGTTTCGAAAATACTATCATTTAAACTTTTAAAAAGTGATATGTTTTCATGCATAGGTAAGGGGTGGCATGCATGTTTTGTTGTTAGATATGTAAATACATAGAATTTGAATGACATGTACGTAAATATCTTTTTTTTAAGTAGAATTAAACGGTTTAAAAGTGTTGTTATATGTATATATTAGAATTCAAAAGTGGCCGGGAAAAAACACCCAAAGAATAAAACATTCCGTTGGGAAGTGATCGGGAGAGAGAGAGAGAGCAGTACTAGACATACAAAAGATTATCTTATTCATGATATGGACCCCTATCTATAGGTATAGATGACAATATTACAAAAGTACATATTAGCCTCATCATTAACTTTTCAGCGGAGCTTTTTGGTAATTATAGGGTTATTTGCATATAATAAGACTGGTGGTTAATTTGATCGATGAGGTTTATCAATCGCTTGACAAGCCTTGATTTGATTGGATATATAGTCCAAAAGAGTGCTCCTCGTTGATTGTCCTAAATGTTGATTACCACCCTATTGGAGTTTCTCTTAACGCTTTATGTTGATCGTTTGGATAAGATGTTTTTTTTTTCCAATGTTCATCCAGAAGCGATCGTCGAAGGCTACATCTTCTTCCTGAGACGACAATTTGCTATGAGATTCGTGCTGACATTTTTATGTGTTCTTGTTTAGTTCCATGATTTTTTTGCTCATTGGAAGTTTTACAATATATGAGAATAAGAGAATTTTTTAACACGTATGAAATAATTAAATTATATTATTTTATAGTAATGTACTTCCCTGGATTTCCGCGCCATAAATAGGTTTTGGGGCAGGGAAGTTTGCACCGTCTCCGTCTCTTTCGCTTCTTTGTTTCGTGGCATTCTCTTTACATGTTTTTCGTGATGTCTGGTGAAGGAATGCCACCTTCCAATAAGAGTGTCCTTCTCGAAACTATGAGTGATATGCGGGCACATACTCATAAGTTAAAAGTGAAGCGTAACCTATGACAGTTAATTGGCAATTTATGCTTATTATATTTTGTCGAGTTTAAATTATTTTAAACGTGAAAATTATGTTGAAATATGTATGTCGTATGTAGGGTTGTTACCGATCCAATTTTGAGCCGAGCCTGCTCCAATGGATTTAGTGTAGCTAGAAATCATCTCGCATCTTGTTATATTCCATTTCGAGCCAACTCGACTCGAAATTGAATTGATCCGGCTTGAAATCGAAATGAACTTGCTCAAATTGAGTTATTTGGATTTGTTCCAGCGCCACATTGGCTGTTGGTCGTTACATTCAATTTTATTTATAATATTTGTTGATAAAAAATATTTCAAACCGATCTCGACCCAGCTTGATTTAAATTTTTTGCTCATAGCACTTGTTTATTTCAATCCGAGTTAAAATTTGAAGCGGTTAATGATCTTCGAGCTATAGCCTTAAGATTAAATTTATGAATCATTATTATCATTACTAATTTTCTATTGAGTGAGGTTTAATGTATTTTACATATTCTATTGTAAATCATTTCAAATGGTTACATTTTTTAAAATGTTATTTTCTTGTTTCTTGACATTCATGGAGAGCAATATTTCCTGACCTTTTATGACCCGTAGAACAAACTATTTGTTTTGATAGATTGCTTTACTTTCATATGAAGCTTAATGAATAAACTCAACAATATTTTTCTTTTGGAATATTTACACACATACCCATGCATTTACCTATCTAATCCCTAATTTTTTTTTATTTTTACATATACGACAGCTTATTTATAAAAGAAATGATTTGGATGGTATTTGTGTAAATGCAGCATTTGTTTCTCTAACCAAATCCTTTTTGTCTTAATCAAGAATATTTGTTATTGAACTCCTCGACATACCACTGGAAGAGAAAAAATGACTTTGAATGGTTCTTAGTCATTAGATTTGATATTTATGTTAATACCCACCAAACCAATAATTAAAAATGAAAATATAATTTCAAAGAAACATTTCTAGAAGATCTCTCACTTTGACCTTTTTATATTTTTTATTAATTTTTTATTTGATCTGTTAATTTCGAGTCAAATGATTTGATTATGTTAAAATAATTATCTTTGTGATTTAATATTTTCATTATTAGGAGTCCTTAAAATGCTACATACAAAGAAGGGATCAAGTTCCTTCTGGAATTTGAAATTTATTTATATAAATAATAAAATTTTATATTTTTTCTTTAATATTTTAGCCAATTTAAAGTAGAAATTATCTGACATTCAAGTAATTTCCCTCTTTTAATGCAATTTCACATATTATATATTTACCCCAGGGGCTACGGTGCAATGTTTTTTTAAAACATTTTAGTCGCAGGAGGACCGTTTAATTTTCCACATTTTAGAAAAATGCGTGTTATTAAGTCAAAGCATTCTCGCGTATTTTTTCAAATTATTAGCCAATTATATTTCTTTCAACCAGACAGCACTGATGTCACATCGTCAAAGCTGGTGATGTAATTCTCATAATTAATTATATATATATATAATGTGCACATCTGGTGGGTTATTGGATGACAGCTTCCACATAAGTCTCATATGTTCTGTGTTTGAATCCATTTAGGTCGAATTAACGCGTATGGGATGAATAGATACATGTTACCGTCTATCTTGAAATATACATGTTTATATACCATAAATCTAATCTTTTATTTTTACAATCAAGTCACCATATCTAGGCATAAAACTTTTATTTTTATTTTAAAATTTAATGATATTGATATTTTTTGTGTGTGATATGAAATATTTGGAAGCAATAAGGGTTAAAATGAAGATTTATCTGTTTAATTTGTAAATACATAAGTAATTGTGTGGTATGTGTGTAAATATGCCATACATATAATTTTTGTAATGTTCTTATTAATAATATGGTCATTGAAGCTGCTAAAAGTTTCATTTGAGACTACATAAAGTTGAAGATAGAGTTGATTGCTGACTTATAGAGCTTTGTGTATTAAGTGGATGTGAACATATTGTGTTTTTCATTAAGATGATTTAGGTTGTGTCATTTTGTTTTTATGCCACTTGTTCAATAATGAGAGGCTGGAGTTCTATGATTTGCCAAAAAAGAATTACAGAAGTGACCCTTGTATCAGATCCAAGAAATTGATTCGAATTTGCTATTAATAAGAATACGGGTGAGAAAATCAGCTATTTAAATTAGAGAGATATGATATCCCTTAATTAAAATGATGTTGAAATCTTAAACAACGAGTCTTTTGTATAATTGTTGTCGAGAGTCCGGACGTAAGCTGCATTTGGAAAACAGACACGATGCACCGAAAAGAGCGGAGAAGAAAAAAACTCTGATGTATCACGTTCGTTATTCGGACATAGCTTGAGTCCAGACTCTGGACATAATACTTTCTTGGTCATGTGGGAGCGCTCTTGAGATGGGTAGTTTGTTGGAAAGTTATGCATTGTGGCAATATTGTGAGACCATTAGGCCAAAGCAGATGATATATTCATGGGTGGAAGTTCAGACTCTTTGAAGAAATATCTAATTGTACATTACCAATGAAGATGCCAACAAGAATACTTTTCTTACAAGAAGGAAAAAAATTCAAAAATCAAAGAAATTTGATTGTCGATCATATAAACATGATTTAGAATTTATGCTTAGGGTTTACTAAATTGAATATGACTTCTATTTATAATCAAGCAAAAAAATATTGTACATTACTTATATCATAAAAAATTATAAAATTATAAAGTCATACCAATAAATAAATTAATTAAGCTAACGTGCTTTAAGTAACTTTATGAAAAAGTAGTTCTAAGGCATTGTTCATTGAGCAATTGTACACTTTCATATGAATTATATTGATTGTAATGATATTATATAATGTGGATTATACAATATTAATAATTTCTTAGTAGCCATTCCAGTAAGTAGTTGGGAGCCAAAGCCAAACATTTCCAAGTCATGATCTTACATTAGGATCATAAAATATTATGATATTATATAGCACGCTTTTTTTTTTAAAATAGCAAGTAATGTTTATCCTACTAATAGGATGGTAAATTTTGCTTGAAGAATGTTAATTATTTGAAAATTAATTTAAATTTTTGTTCCAAACAAGATCAGATCGAAATAAACGAGCCGATTTTGGCTTAAAATATATTTTATTTGTAAAATTTATGTGTGTAATATTAAGTAAAAATAAATATAACGAGTCACGAGTCAATCTCGAGCTGTTTCAATCTGAAATTGATCCATATAACTCGATTTGAGTCAGTTATTTTCAATTTTGAGTAGGACCGAGCCGATTCGATCAGAAGTGGATCCAAATAACACAATTCGAGGCATATCGTTTCGATTTCGAGTCAATGAACCATGAGTTAACTTCGAGGCACACTAAATCTATTAACGCTGATTTCCGAAAAACCTAAACCCGACTTGAAATCAAATAGGTAATAGCTGAAACTAGAGACCATGATGTGGCTCATAGTTTCTTCCCCACCAACTTCTAACTCGGATTCGGTAAAATACGTAAAATACAATTTGTCTCCTCTTTCTTTTCAGCCTTTTACTCCGGCGACCCGCCGTCGCCGTCAACGGCGTCGAACTCTGACATTGCTGCTCCCAGTCCCACTGACCGAAAGTATCCATTTAAATCCTTTTATTTACTAAAACGCCACTCCACAGTACCCGGGTTTGTCGCTCCCCTATGGTGGCCCTCCCGTAGTTTCAATCAAACCTCTGGTTTTTATCTTAAGCTGAGGCCATAAAACGAGATAAGGAGAGAGAGAGAGAGAGAGCAGTAGAGCTGCTAGAGCATGAATCGAATCCGCCTACTTTTGTTTAAAGAATGATTTGTTCTAATTAATTTAGCCATCTGAGTCGTAGGAAGGTCGTCGGCGTTGCGATCCCTAAATTGTGAGTTCTGAAGCCGGTTAGATCACGGATGANCCTATGAGTGTTAATTGACAATGTATGTTTATTATATTTTGTCGAATTTAAATTATTTTAAACATGAAAATTGTGTTGAAATATGTATGTCGTATGTAGGGTTATTACCGATCCAATTTTGAGCCGAGTTTGCTCGAATGGATTTAGTGTAGCTAGAAATCAAANCCTATGAGTGTTAATTGACAATGTATGTTTATTATATTTTGTCGAATTTAAATTATTTTAAACATGAAAATTATGTTGAAATATGTATGTCGTATGTAGGGTTATTACCGATCCAATTTTGAGCCGAGTCTGCTCAAATGGATTTAGTGTAGCTAGAAATCAACTCGCATCTTGTTATATTCCATTTCGAGCCAACTCGGCTCGAAATTGAATTGATCCGGCTTGAAATTGAAATGAGCTTGCTCAAATTGAGTTATTTGGATTTGCTCCGGCCCCAAATTTGCTGTTGGACGTTACATTCAATTTTATTTATATAATATTTGTTGATAAAAAATATTTCAAGCCGATCTCAAGCCAGCTCGATACAAATTTTTTTACATATCTAATCCCTAAATTTTTTTTTTTTTTTTTTTTACATATATGACAGCTTATTTATAAAAGAAATGATATATTTCACTTTATAAAAGTTAAGATAATGATATTTCTTATGTGATATAGAAAATACATTTAGGTGCTACATATGTAAATGCATGGGATTTGGATGGTATTTGTGTAAATGCAGCATTTGTTTGTCTAACCAAATCCTTTTTGTCTTAATCAAGAATATTTGTTATTGAACTACTCTGCATACCACTGGAAGAGAAAAATGACTTTGAATGGTTCTTAGTCATTAGATTTGAGATTTATCTTAATACCCACCAAACCACTAATTTAAAATGAAAATACAATTTCGAAGAAACATTTCTAGAAGATCCCTCACTTTGACCTTTTTATATTTTTTATTAATTTTTTATTTGATCTGTTAATTTCGAGTCAAATGATTTGATTATGTTAAAATAATTATCTTTGTGATTTAATATTTTCATTATTAGGAGTCCTTAAAATGCTACATACAAAGAAGGAATCAAGTTCCTTCTGAAATTTGAAATTTATTTATATAAATAATTAAATTTTATTTTTTTCTTTAATATTTTAGACAATTTAAATTAGACATTTGATGATTTTGTCTGTTAAAAAAAAAATAATGTTAGTTTCGCCCCTTATTATTGATGTTGAATCAAGATTTTTTTTTAANTTGTGATTTAATATTTTCATTATTAGGAGTCCTTAAAATGCTACATACAAAGAAGGAATCAAGTTCCTTCTGGAATTTGAAATTTATTTATATAAATAATTAAATTTTATTTTTTTTCTTAATATTTTAGACAATTTAAACTAGACATTTGATGGTTTTGTCCGTTAAAAAAAAAATAATGTTTGTTTCGCCCCTTGTTATTGATGTTGAATCAAGATTTTTTTTTTTAATTATTTCGAATGTTTTATTTATTTATTTTTATTTTTCTGTGAAATTAAATGATTTATGGGTGGAAATATTTTTAAAATTTGATACAGTTATTTTAAAAATAATTAATTTTTTTTTTATTTCTTTCTTATAATTTCTAATTTGTAGATAAATTCATCAAATGAGTGCTTTGAAGTTTTAAATGTCATTTTCTATTAACTTATATTGAAACATCTTGAGATAATTTTCTTAATTTATCTATTTCAAAAAATAAAATTTTCCTATTCCAAAAACAATTTTTTTAAAAAATTTGATACAGTTTTTCTAATTTGTAAATTTACATACATACCACTCAATTCCTATTTATTTACAAATCTAACACCAAAATTTTAATTTTATGAAAATGTATATTACACTATTAAAGTTCGGTGTGAGATATGTAAATACATAAGAATTAGCCTATGTATAAGAATTGTCTCACATGGAAGTAAATTCCCTCTCGTTCTTTTTAAATTCAATTTCACATATTATATATTTACCCCAGGGGCTACGGTGTAACGTTTTTTTAGAACATTTTAGTCGCAGGAGGACCATTTAATTTTCCACATTTTAGAAAAAATGCGTGTTATCAAGTCAAAGCATTCTCGCATATTTTTTCAAATTATTAGCCAATTATATTTCGTTCAACGAGACAGCACTGATGTCACATTGTCAAAGCTGGTGATGTGATTCTCATAATTATATATATATATATATATATAATGTGCGCGTCTGGTTGGTTGTTGGATGACAGCTTCCGCATAAGTCTTATGTGTTCTGTGTTTGAATCAATCTAGGTCGAATTAACACGTATGGGATGGATAGATACATATTACCGTCTATTTTGAAATATATATGTATTTATACCACAACAATATATGTTGTTTAAATATCTACATCTAATATTTTATTTTTACAACCAAGTCACCATATCTAGGCATATGAATCATATTTTTATTTTAAAATTTAATGATATNAAATATATATGTATTTATACCACAACAATATATGTTGTTTAAATATCTACATCTAATATTTTATTTTTACAAGTCACCATATCATAGCGATATTTTTGTATGTGATATGAAATATTTGGATGCAATAAGGGTTAAAATGAAGATCTAGCTGTTTGATTTGTAAATACATAAGTAATTGTGTGGTATGTGTGTAAATGTGCCATACATATAATTTTTGTAATCTTCTTATTAATAATATGGTCATTGAAGCTGCTAAAAGTTTTTATTTGAGACTACATAAAGTTCAAGATAAAGTTGATTGCTGACTTGTAGAGCTTTGTGTGTTAAGTGGATGTGATCATATTGTGTTTTTTCATTAAGATGATTTAGGTTGTCTCATTTTTGTTTTTATGCCATTTGTTCAATAATGAGAGGCTTGAGCTCTATGATTTGCAAAAAAAAGAATTACAGAAGTGACCCTTGTATAAGATCCAAGAAATTGATTCGAATTTGCTATTAATAAGAATACGGGTGAGAACATCAGCTATTTAAATTGGAGAGATACGATATCCCTTGATTAAAATGATGTTGAAATCTTAAACAACGAGTCTTTTTGTGTAATTGTTGTCGAGAGTCCGGATGTAAGCTGCATTTGGAAAACAGACACGATGCACCCAAATGAACGGAGATGAAAAAAAAAAAAAAAACTCTGATGTATCACGCCCGTTATTTGGACGCAGCTTGCGTCTAGACTCTGGACATAATATTTTCTTGATCATGTGGGAACGCTCTTGGGATGAGTGGTTTGCTGGAAAGTTTTGCAGTGCGACAATACTGTGAGGCCATTAGGCCAAAGCGAATGATATATTCATGGGCGGAAGTTCAGACTCTTTTGAAGAAATATCTAATTGTATATTACCAATGACGATGCCACCAAGAATACTTTTCTTACGAGAAGGAAAAAATAAAAAAATCAAAGAAATTTGATTGTNAAAAAAAAAAAAAAAAAACTCTGATGTATCACGCCCGTTATTTGGACGCAGCTTACGTCTAGACTCTGGACATAATATTTTCTTGATCATGTGGGAGCGCTCTTGGGATGGGTGGTTTGTTGAAAAGTTATGCAGTGCGACAATACTGTGAGGCCATTAGGCCAAAGCGGATGATATATTCATGGGCGGAAGTTCAGACTCTTTGAAGAAATATTTAATTGTATATTACCAATGAGGATGCCACCAAGAATACTTTTCTTACAAGAAGGAAAAAATTCAAAAATCAAAGATATTTGATTGTCGATCATATAAACATGATTTAGAATATATGCTTAGGGTTTACTAAATTGAATATGACTTCTACTTATAATCAAGCAAAAAATCATTGTACATTACTTAGATCATAAAAATGATAAAATTATAAAGTCATGCCAATAAATACATTAATTAGGCTAACGTGCTTTAAGTAAGTTTATGAAAAAGTAGTTCTATGGCATTGTTCATTGAGCACATGTACACTTTGATGTGAATTATATTGATTGTAATGATATTATATAATGTGGATTATACAATATTAATAAATTTTGAGTAGCCATTCCAATAAGTAGTGGGGAGCCAAAGCCAAACATTTCCAAGTCATGATCTTACATTAGGATCATAAAATATTATGATATTATATAGCACATTTTTTTTTTAAATAGCAAGTAATGTTTATCCTACTAATAGGACGGTAAATTTTGCTCGAAGAATGTTAATTGTTTGAAAATCAATTTAAATTTTTGTTCCGATCAAGATCAGATCGAAATAAACAAGCCGATTTTGGCTTATAATATATTTTATTTGTAGAATTTATGTCTGTAATACTAAGTAAAATTAAATATAACAAGTCAAGAGCCAATCTCGAGCTGCTTCAATCTGAAATTGATCCACTTGATTTGAGTCAGTTATTTTCAATTTTGAGTAGGACCGAGCCGATTCGAGCAGAAGTGGATCCAATTAACATAATTTGAGANTTTGGCTTATAATATATTTTATTTGTAGAATTTATGTCTGTAATACTAAGTAAAATTAAATATAACAAGTCACGAGCCAATCTCGAGTTGCTTCAATCTGAAATTGATCCACTTGATTTGAGTCAGTTATTTTCAATTTTGAGTAGGACAGAGCCGATTCGAGCAGAAGTGGATCCAATTAACATAATTTGAGGCATATCGTTTCGATTTCTAGTCAATGAACCATGAGTTAATTTCGAGGCACACTAAATCTATTAAAGCTGATTTCCGAATGACCCAAACTCACTTGAAATCAAATAGGTAATAGCTGAAACTAGAGACCATGATGTGGCTCATAGTTTCTTCCCCACCAACTTCTAACTCGGATTCGGTAAAATACGTAAAATACAATTTGTCTCCTCTTTCTTTTCAGCCTTTTACCCCGGCGACCCGCCGCCGCCGTCAACGGCGTCGAACGACATTGTTGCTCCGTCCCACTGACCGAAAGTATCCATTTAAATCCTTTTATTTACCAAAACGCCACTCCACAGTACCCCGGTTTGTCGCTCCCCTATGGTGGCCCTCCCGTAGTTTCAATCAAACCTCTGGTTTTTATCTTAAGCTGAGGCCATAAAACGAGACAAGGAGAGAGAGAGAGCAGTAGAGCTGCTAGAGCATGAATCGAGTACGCCTACTTTTGTTTAAAGAATGATTTGTTCTAATTAAGTTAGCCATCTGAGTCGTCGGAAGGTCGTCGGCGTTGCGATCCGTAAATTGTGAGTTCTGAAGCCGGTTAGATCACGGATGGAGAGACGAGATTGCGTTTTCAGCCGTTTCTAGGCCGGCAGATCTTGGCGTCCATGGGGAACTGCTTCACATCGGATCCCGGCCATCCCCTCAAGTCAAAATCTGGTGCGTAACCTAAATTTTCTGAAACTAATATTGTTTTTATTTTAATTTTTTGCTCAAATTGAGAGGAATGGCGTGTTTCAATGCGGTGAGAAACCAATCGCGCGTTTTTTTTTCTTGTGGGAGAGTAATTATAGTTATGGAGGATTTCAGATCATATAAATAACACTGTTCATATATGGAACGGATCAAATTTGAAGTAGTTTGAGCTCTTACAGAATTTCTGTGGGTGATGTGAGAGATTTTACATCGGCGCTGCTGAACTTTTATGTCTTTTTTTTCTAATGGAGAAAGATGGATAGCAAATGTTAACTATTTTTGAAACACAATGAAAGCTTTTGAATAACTGCCGATAGAAATAGAGATCTTTGCAAATACTGTATTAAAATATTTGAAGATCTACATACATACCACTCAATTCTAATGTATTTACATATCTAAGAACTAAACTTCAAATTTTACATACATATCACCTTATCCATGCATGAAATGGTGTGTTTCACCTTTTAAAAGTTAAAATGATGGTATTTTTAATGTGATATGAAAGATTTGAGTGGTATAAATATGAAGTTTAGGTGTTAGATATGTAAATACATAGGATTTGGGTTCTATGTATGTAAATGCTGCAAAATAGATTACTTGTGGAGTAGTAAATATCAATCAGATGAAAGTGAATCACTTTATATTGGTGTTGTACCTAACACATTTTAATGTCGAGAAAGACTGATATGGATGGGGTATTTATGAGAGTCAAAGTAGCCTGTGTTGAATATACTAAACTTCAATCAGCATATGTTAAGTTTTTTCATTTTGGAAAGGGATAGATTTTGACTTTTATATTTAAGAAGCCGTTTGGGATCACCTTTGTTTTATCTTATTTTTTCTATTTTGCATTTTAATTTTCATTTGTTTATGCTTTGATTAGAAATAAAGCATATTTGTCATTTTGAAAATAAATAAATTTGTTTTTAAAAACATAGTTGTTTTGTGAATTTTCAAAAACAAAAAAAATTAAAATATGTAAAAAAATATATTGATCATATGTGTTTATGAAAACAAAAGCAAAATACAAACAAAAACCCAAAAAAAAAAAAAAAAAAAAAAAAAAAAAACTCATGGGCATTTACATACATATGACCCCAATTCTTATGTATTTACATATGTAGGACCTAAAATTGCTCTATACATTTATACCACCAAATCTTTGATATCACATAAAAATTACTGCTATTTTAAGTTTTAAAAGGTTAAACACACCTTTTCATGCATAGGTAATATTGCGTACTTGTAAAAATTGAAGTTTAGGTATTGAATGGTATGCATGTACATGCCCATAAAATTTCTTTCTACCTTATTTTGTGCTTTCTAATGACTCTATTTAATCTAATAAAGGACGAAAATCGGTGGCGNTTATGAGAGTCAAAGTAGCCTGTGTTGAATATACTAAACTTCAATCAGCATATGTCAAGTTTTTTCATTTTGTAAAGGGATAGATTTTGACTTTTATACTTAAGAAGCCGTTTGGGATCACCTTTGTTTTATCTTTTTTTTTTCTATTTTTCATTTTAATTTCCTTTTGTTTATGCTTTGATTAGAAATAAAGCATGTTTGTCATTTTGAAAATAAATAAATTTGTTTTTGAAAACAGTTGTTTTGAGAATTTTTAAAAAACAAAAAAAATTAAAATATGTAAAAAAAAAATATTNTTATGAGAGTCAAAGTAGCCTGTGTTGAATATACTAAACTTCAATCAGCATATGTCAAGTTTTTTCATTTTGAAAAGGGATAGATTTTGACTTTTATACTTAAGAAGCCGTTTGGGATCAGCTTTGTTTTATCTTTATTTTTTTCTATTTTTCATTTTAATTTCCTTTTGTTTATGCTTTGATTAGAAATAAAGCATGTTTGTCATTTTGAAAATAAATAAATTTGTTTTTAAAAACAGTTGTTTTGAGAATTTTCAAAAAACAAAAAAAAGTAAAATATGTAAAAAAAAATATTGATCATATGTGTTTATGAAAACAAAAACCAAAAAAAAAAAAAAAAAAAAAAACTCGGGCATTTTCATACATATGACCCAATTCTTATGTATTTGCATATCTAGGACCTAAAATTTGCTCTATACATTTATACCACCAAATCTTTCATATCATATAAAAATTACTGCTATTTTAAGTTTTAAAAGGTTAAATACACCTTTTNTGTATTTGCATATCTAGGACCTAAAATTTGCTCTATACATTTATACCACCAAATCTTTCATATCATATAAAAGTTACTGCTATTTTAAGTTTTAAAAGGTTAAATACACCTTTGCATGCAGAGGTAAGATTGCATACTTGTAAAAATTGAAGTTTAGGTATTGAATGGTATGCATGTACATGCCCGTAAAATTTATTTCTACCTTATTTTGTGCTTGCTAATGACTCTATTTTAATCTAATAAAGGTCGAAAATCGGTGGCTNTGTACATGCCCGTAAAATTTATTTCTACCTTATTTTGTGCTTGCTAATGACTCTATTTTAATCTAATAAAGGACGAAAATCGGTGGCTGAGATGGACAAGCCGAAGAATTCCACATCAAAGGAGAAGAGTGCCATTACTTTGCTTGCAGCTACCAAAGATGTGGAAGATTTGCGGCAGAAATCCAGCCATGGAAATGTGAGCATATTCACATATAATGAGCTAAGATTGGCGACGAAGAATTTTCGGGCGGATCAAGTTCTTGGGCAGGGTGGGTTTGGAACTGTATTTAAAGGGATAATAGAGGAGAGCATAAGAGCTGGTTTCCAGTCTACTCCAGTTGCTGTGAAGGTTCTTAATCCTGAGGGCATTCAGGGAGACAGAGAATGGCTGGTAAGTTTTCTAGAAAATTTACATACACAACACTTAATTTCTATTGATTTACATCTTTAAGATCTAATCTTCAGTTATTACATATATGCCATATTACCCTTGCAAGAAAAGATGTATCTCAGTTTTTAAAAGCTAAATTGATGCTTTTTTTTATGTGGTATGGAAGATTTTGGTGGCATAGAGGTATAAAGTGACGTTTATGTTAGATTTGTAAATACATAGGAATTGGGTGGTATGTATATAAATGCCCCTTTCACTAGTTCTGAGTATTGTATTATTAGATTTTGTTGGTGTGAGGTTATCAAGTTTATATTTGGTATTTTTCTGTGGTTGCTTGCAAATTGAGATTTGTTTAGAATTTTCTTCAAATTTATCTTTTTAAACCTGTAAAAACATTGGCAAATTAGTTCTTAATGCATTGAATTGTAATTTGGTCTTTTTGGATCAAGCAAAGATTGTAGAAAGTCATGATTTTTATCTATTCAAATTCTATCTATTTGTTCTTAGAATTTAAATAAACATTATCTGTACATCTAGCTTTCTTTTTTACTCCTTATTTCTTATTTAAGGCCCCGAGTTATCATCTATTGAAATTCTTAAAAGAACGGTCGATAAAATTTTGAGGCCATTTACTTATCACAATTTCTATGCATTTACATATCTAAAACCTAAACATTCATATTTACATACATACCACACTCAGATCTTGAACATCACATTAACAACAACACCATTAGTATCTTTTTAAATATGAATTACAACTCTTCATGCATNCAAATTCTATCTATTTGTTCTTAGAATTTAAATAAACATTATCTGTACATCTAGCTTTCTTTTTTACTCCTTCTTTCTTATTTAAGGCCCCGAGTTATCACCTATTGAAATTCTTAAAAGAACGGTCAAGATAAAATTTTGAGGGCATTTACTTAACACAATTTCTATGCATTTACATATCTAAAACCTAAACATTCATATTTACATACATACCACACTCAGATCTTGAACATCACATTAACAACAACACCATTAGCATCTTTTTAAATGTGAATTACAACTCTTCATGCATTGATTTATTGCGCCAAGGTTTATTAGTGTAAATATGTAAATACTTGAGAATTTTGTGGTGTGTATGTAAATTTCCCAAGATCTTTGTTTTTTTCCTCCTTGCATCCCTGCTATGCCTAATCCAGACAATAGTTTATCAGCATTTGAAGTATCAAAAAACGATCTTAAGGCATCCAGTATCATTGGATCCATCTTTTATCATATTTCAAGACAACATAACTCTTTGTCATGCACATCAGCTTCCTATTTCTCAGTATTTGCTTTATCTAAAACATAAATCAGCATTGAATAATTTACTGAAAATTTATAAATTAGTAACCCTTGTCGATTCATTATTCGTAGTAGCTCATTTTACATACATACCGCCCATTTCTTATGTATTCACAACATCTAAACTTTATTTTTTTATGTTTATGCCTCTCAACATCTTTCATATCACATAATAAATACAACTAGTTTAACTTTATATAAAGTGAGATGCGCCTTTTCATGCATACTTAAGGTGACATTTTATGTAAAAATTGAAATTTAGGTGTTAGATGTGTAAATACGTAACTGTTGATATGCATGTAACTTAATTATCCATCATTATGTTTATATTACTTTCCTTTTTTATCATTTTGATTTGAATTTTCCTTCAATTGTATGAAGGTTGGTCTCAGCTATACCTATATCTGTTTTTTATTTGCTTAATGAGAATATTAGAGTGCTTTTCCCTTCTAAAATCCACTATAACAATTGGGCTGTAAATCTTCATTATTAGTTTTAAGAAGCATTAATGTATCATAGCATCAGGGGGATTACATTCTTAACTTTTTGTAGTTCTGTTCAAAGTCCAACAAAGAAAATAACTTGGTCAAATAATTTAATGGGTTCTATTTTAAAATAGAGATTTTTTTTTTTTTTATCTTTTATCATCAGGTCTAATAAACTTTGTTTATTTTAATTTTGGCAGGCTGAAGTTAACTACCTTGGGCAGTTTAGTCATCCGAATCTCGTTAAACTTATTGGCTACTGCTGTGAGGGTGAACACAGGCTGCTGGTGTACGAGTACATGGCTTGCGGAAGCCTTGAAAAGCACCTTTTCCGACGTATGTAAGACCATACATTCTATAATTTATCTTTTGGGCATTTATACATATACCACCCAATTCATATGTATTTGCATATCCAACACCTAACTTTATTTTTTTACATTATACCTCCCAAATCTTCCATATCACATCAAAAATACCACCATTTTAAGTTTAAAGTAGCAGAATATTTAATTTCATGCATATGTAAGGTGGTATGCATGTAAAAATTAAAGTTTAGGTTTTATATATATATATATATATTCATAGGAATTGAGTGGTATGTATGTAAATCTTTCTTCCTCTTTTATCGATGTCGCTTATGCATGTTTATCTGTTTGAGTGGAGAAAATTTTGCTAGCAAATAAACTTACCACCTTATTTATGCATGAAAAATAGTCCTCTATTGGGACTATTCATATTAAAAGAGTACGTGGACTAATTTGACACTGTTATAGAATTTGAGATTGAAATAACCCCGTGTAAATAATCAGGGTACTCTTACNATTGGCGACGAAGAATTTTCGGGCGGATCAAGTTCTTGGGCAGGGTGGGTTTGGAACTGTATTTAAAGGGATGATAGAGGAGAGCATAAGAGCTGGTTTCCAGTCCACTCCAGTTGCTGTGAAGGTTCTTAATCCTGAGGGCATTCAGGGAGATAGGGAATGGCTGGTAAGTTTTCCAGAAAATTTACATACACACCACTTAATTTCTATTGATTTATATCTTTAGCATCTAATCTTCATTTATTACATATATGCCATATTACCCTTGCGAAAAAAGATGTATCTCAGTTCTTAAAAGCTAAATTGTCGTTTTTTTTTTTTTTTTTTGGTGGTATGGAGGTATGAAATGATNTATATGCCACCTTACTTGTGTATGAGAAGGTGTACTTCACTTTTAAAAGTTAAAATAGTGGTTTTTTTCGATATGATATGAAAGATTTAGGTGGTATAAGTGTAGAAAGTAAAATGTAGGTGTTAGATATGTAAATACTTAACATTTGGGTGGTATGTATGTAGATGCCCCAAAAAAATAATGTCAAATTAGCTTTAAGCTTGTATTAATAGCTTACTTAAAATTATAATAGTTAATCGACTTTCTCGAAACAATTTTCATTTATTTTGAATNATTTGAGTGTCAAACTAGATTAATTAGTAAAGATTTTAGAAGTTATTGTTAAGGCCTTAGATCGATTTTGCTCGCATCAAATTTGTATTTCAACGCACAATTTTTTAAAAAATATATCAAGATTTACATAAATACTACTTGATTCTTTTGTATTTACATATCTAACAACTAAACTTCAATTTTTATATATATGCCACCTTACTTGTGTATGAGAAGGTGTACTTCACTTTTAAAAGTTAAAATAGTGGTTTTTTTCGATGTGAAATGAAAGATTTAGGTGGTATAAGTGTAGAAAGTAAAATTTAGGTGTTAGATATGTAAACACTTAGCATTTGAGTGGTATGTATGTAAATGCCCCAAAAAAATAATGTCAAATTAAATTTAAGCTTGTATTAATAGCTTGCTTAAATTTGTAATAGTTGATCGACTTTCTCTAAACAATTTTCATTATTCTGAAGGGGCATTTACTTACATACATCACAATTCCTATGTATTTACATTTCTAGCACCTAAATTTTACTTTTTTACTTACACTCTCTGATTTACCTATGCATGATTGTCCTGAACTATTAGCAACTTAAAACTCTTTAAATAATTAAAAATATTTCAAATTTGATGATTTCTTATATTGATTGATTGATTTATATGTATATATATTGAACTTTCAAAGCNATGTATTTACATTTCTAGCACCTAAATTTTACTTTTTTACTTACACTCTCTGATTTACCTATGCATGATTGTTCTGAACTATTATCAACTTAAAACTCTTCAAATAATTAAAAATCTTTCAAATTTGATGATTTCTTATATTGATTGATTGATTTATATTTATATATATTGAACTTTCAAAGTATCTTACCTGCAGGATTACAATGCAAAGCTTTCAGACTTTGGCCTTGCAAAGGAGGGACCTATAGGTGACCAGACACATGTTTCAACTCGAGTTATGGGTACATATGGCTATGCAGCACCTGAGTATGTCATGACTGGTAAGCGTGCTTAAAGAGATCATTTTGATCGAGTTTATCCGTGGGCATTATTTGATGTCATTTTCTAAGTTGACCGCAAAATTAAAAGGAATATTTACATACATACCACTCGATTCGTTTTTATTTACAAATCTAGAAGCCAAACATCAATTTTTATTTACATACCATCTTACCTATGCGTGAAACGTTGTGTTTCGCTTTTTAGAAGTTAAATTGGTTGTTTTTTTTTTGTGTGGTATGAAAGAGTTGGAAGTTATAAATGTAAAAGAAAAGTTTAGGTGCTAAATATATAAATACATATGGATTGAGTTGTATGTATGAAAATGCCCCAAAAAATGAAAGTTTGTTCTATGGAGTGTTTGTTAATGTTTTTTTCTTGTTAGAGGGATGATTTACAAAGTTCACCATTCCGCTACTATATTTCTTCTCAACCTTCACCATTCTTCATGTGATTTGGCTTCATTTTATCTAAGCAGCACCCAACTTTGCTAGAAATTTCCTCTCTGGCCTCAAAAACCTTGACTTGTCGGAGATAGAATTTAGAAGTCATGCCGTGCTGCTCGTAACACTTGTATTCTTCTCCAACAGTNTGATTTGGCTTCATTTTATCTAAGCAGCACCCAACTTTGCTAGAAATTTCCTCTCTGGCCTCAAAAACCTTGCCTTGTCGGAGATAGAATTTAAAAGTCATGCCGTGCTGCTCGTAACACTTGTCAACATGCTAGTTTTATGTGACAGCATGCTTGACCAATGGCATGCCCTGTGAGTCTTGGAGGGGNTCTTCAAATTTATCTTTTTAAACCTGTAAAAACATTGGCAAATTAGTTCTTAATGCATTGAATTGTAATTTGTTTTTTTTGGATCAAGCAAAGATTGTAGAAAGTTATGATTTTTATCTATTCAAATTCTATCTATTTGTATTTAGAATTTAAATAAACATTATCTGTACATCTAGCTTTCTTTTTTACTCCTTATTTCTTATTTAAGGCCCCGAGTTATCACCTATTGAAATTCTTAAAAGAATGGTCAAGATAAAATTTTGAGGGCATTTACTTAACACAATTTCTATGCATTTACATATCTAAAACCTAAACATTCATATTTACATACATACCACACTCAGATCTTGTGTTAGTATCTTTTTAAATGTGAATTACAACTCTTCATGCAATGATTTATTACGCCAAGGTTTATTAGTGTAAATATCGAACTTTGGGTGTCAAATATGTAAATACTTGAGAATTTTGTGGTATGTATGTAAATTTTCCATGATCTTTGTTTTTTTGCTCCTTGCATCCCTGCTATGCCTAATCCAAACACTAGTTTATTAGCATTTGAAGTATCAAAAAACGATCTTAAGGCATCCAGTATCATTGGATCCATCTTTTATCATATTTCAAGACAACATAACTCTTTGTCATGCACATCGGCTTCCTATTTCTCAGTATTGGCTTTATCTAAAACATAAATCAGCATTGAATAATTCACTGAAAATTTATAAATTAGTAACCCTTGTCGATTCATTCTTCCTAGTAGCTCATTTTACAGACATACCACCCATTTCTTATGTTTATGCCTCTCAAAATCTTTCATATCACATAATAAAAACAACTAGTTTAACTTTATAAAAAGTGAGATGCACCTTTTCATGCATAGTTAAGGTGACATTTTATGTAAAAATTGAAATTTAGGTGTTAGATGTGTAAATACGTAACTGTTGATATGCATGTAACCGTGGATCACATGGGCTCACCCTCGGCTTAGGAAACCGTGGGTCCACTCTTACATTTGAGGTGGAGAATTTCTCCCTTAATTATCCATCATTATGTTTGTATTACTTTCTTTTTTATCATGTTGATTTGAATTTTCCTTCAATTATATGAAGGTTGGTCTGAGCTATTACCTATATCTGTTTTTTATTTGCTTGATGAGAATATTAGAGTGCTTTTCCCTTCTAAAATCCACTATAACGATTGGGCTGTAAATCTTCATTATTAGTTTTAAGAAGCATTAATGTATCATAGCATCAGGGGGATTACATTCTTAACTTTTTGTAGTTCTGTTCAAAGTCCAACAAAGAAAATACTTGGTCAAACAATTTAATGGGTCTATTTTAAAATAGAGACTTTTTTTCTTTTTTTTGATCTTTTATCATCAGGTCTAATAAACTTTGTTTATTTTAATTTTGGCAGGCTGAAGTTAACTACCTTGGGCAGTTTAGTCATCCGAATCTCGTTAAACTTATTGGCTACTGCTGTGAGGGTGAACACAGGCTGCTGGTGTACGAGTACATGGCTTGCGGAAGCCTTGAAAAGCACCTTTTCCGACGTATGTAAGACCATACATTCTATAATTTATCTTTTGGGCATTTATACATATACCACCCAATTCATATGTATTTGCATATCCAACACCTAACTTTATTTTTTTACATTATACCTCCCAAATCTTCCATATCACATCAAAAATACCACCATTTTAAGTTTAAAGTAGCAGAATTTTTAATTTCATGCATATGTAAGGTGGTATGCATGTCAAAATTAAAGTTTAGGTATTATATATATATATATATGTCGCTTATGCATGTTTATCTGTTTGAGTGGAGAAAATTTTGCTAGCAAATAATCTTACCACCTTATTTATGCATGAAAAATAGTCCTCTATCAGGACTATTCATATTAAAAGAGTATGTGGACTAATTTGACACTTTTATAGAATTTGATTGAAATAACCCCGTGTAAATAATCAGGGTACTCTTATGACAATTTACACTTTCATTATAATACCATTTTTACTGTTGGATTGTCTTGATTTTAGTAATCCGTCGGCGTGTTCTTAACAGGAGTATCTCTCATGACATGGGCCACTAGAATTAAGATTGCTTTGGGTGCTGCAAAAGGGCTTGCCTTCCTTCATGGTGTTGAAAGGCCCATTATCTATCGGGACTTCAAAACATCAAACATCTTATTGGATGCGGTACGTTGCAACGGAGCTTTTGAGTTTCATTTTCCGTTTTGGATTATCAGAGTAATTTGAGTGTCAAACTAGATTAACTAGTAAAGATTTTAGAAGTTATTGTTAAGGCCTTAGATCGATTTTGCTTGCATCAAATTTGTATTTCAACGCACAACTTTCTAAAAAATATAGCAAGATTTACATAAATACTACTTGATTCTTTTGTATTTACATATCTAACAACTAAACTTCAATTTTTATATATATGCCACCTTACTTGTGTATGAGAAGGTGTACTTCACTATTAAAAGTTAAAATAGTGGTTTTTTTCGATGTGATATGAAAGATTTAGGTGGTATAAGTGTAGAAAGTAAAATGTAGGTGTTAGATATGTAAATACTTAACATTTGGGTATGTAGATGCCCCAAAAAAATAATGTCAAATTAACTTTAAGCTTGTATTAATAGCTTACTTAAAATTATAATAGTTGATCGACTTTCTCGAAACAATTTTCATTTATTTTGAAGGGGCATTTACTTACATGCATCACAATTCCTATGTATTTACATTTCTAGCACCTAAATTTTACTTTTTTACTTACACTCTGATTTACCTATGCATGATTGTTCTGAACTATTAGCAACTTAAAACTCTTTAAATAATTAAAAATCTTTCAAATTTGATGATTTCTTATATTGATTGATTGATTTATATTTATATATATTGAACTTTCAAAGTATCTTACCTGCAGGATTACAATGCAAAGCTTTCAGACTTTGGCCTTGCAAAGGAGGGACCTATAGGTGACCAGACACATGTTTCAACTCGAGTAATGGGTACATATGGCTATGCAGCACCTGAGTATGTCATGACTGGTAAGCATGCTTAAAGAGATCATTTTGATCGAGTTTATCCGTGGACATTATTTGATGTCATTTTCTAAGTTAACCCCAAAATTAAAAGGAATATTTACATACATACCACTCAATTCGTTTGTATTACAAATCTAGAAGCCAAACATCAATTTTTATTTACATACCATCTTACCTATGCGTGAAATGTTGTGTTTCGCTTTTTAGAAGTCAAATTGGTTGTATTTTTTTTTTTTTGTGGTATGAAAGAGTTGGAAGTTATAAATGTAAAAGAAAAGTTTAGGTGCTAAATACATAAATACATATGGATTGGGTTGTATGTATGAAAATGCCCCTAAAAATGAAAGTTTGTTCTATGGAGTGTTTGTTAATGCTTTTTTCTTGTTAGAGGGATGATTTACAAAGTTGACCATTCCACTTCTATATTTCTTCCCAACCTTCACCATTCATCATGTGATTTGGTTTCATTTTATCTAAGCAGCACCCAACTTTGCTAGAAATTTCCTCTCTGGCCTCAAAAACCTTGACTTGTCGGAGATAGAATTTAGAAGTCATGCCGTGCTGCTCGTAACACTTGTATTCTTCTCCAACAGTCTAGTTTTATGTGACAGCATGCTTGACCAATGGCATGCCCTGTGAGTCTTGGAGGGGGTGTGGTAGAGTGCTGATGGAGTGAGAGGAATTATAAATAGGGGCATTTGCTACGTACCACACAATTTTTATGTATTTACATATCAAAAACCTTAAATTTCATACTTACATGGATACCATTCAAATCTTCAACTTACATCAAGAATATTATTATCATTATCCTTTTTAAAAGTGAAAGACAACTTCTTCATACATGGCTTATGACACCAAAGTGTGAAGCGTGTAAATATCAAATTTTGGTCTTATATATGTAAATACATGGTAATTGTGTGGTACATATGTAAATTTCCCTTGTATAGTATGGGTAAAATTCAAGCCTTTATGCAACAACTTTAAACTACTGAGAATGTATACAGAGCAAGAACATCATCCATTTCCTTAAAAAAGAACTTTGCTCAGCTTAAGGTTGGAAACTGTAGAATTTTTATGCTGGAACAAAGTTAAAGCAAAATGAATGTTTAAAACATCAAATTGAAGAGTATCTATAATATATGAGCAAGCTCTATTTCCTTTGGGTTCTTTTATACTACTTTGCATAATTATATGAGTAGTTGCTTAAAATGTCTCCTTTGTTTTTAATGTTGCACTAAATTGAAATAAACATATCCGTGAAAGGGTTGGAGTGGCTCTAGTCACAACAAGACTAGAGAGAGTCACCTTAGATGATTCGGTCATGTTAAACATTGACCATTTGTTAAACGTGTAAGGAGAGTAAATGTTTTAGATTTAACTTATGTTAAGAAAGGTAAAGGTTGATCTCAAAAGACTTCGGCATATTTTATAAAAAAAAATTTATTAGAATTAAATAAAACTATGACATTTAATATAGCAATGGAGAAAAACATTCATGTAGCCGACCCCACTTTAGTGGGATAAAGACTTGTCGTTGTCGTCGTTGTCGTCGTTGTCATCCTCCTGCACCAAACTCTTTTGAAACCAATAATTTAACTCTTCCTTCCATACAATGCAGGCCATCTGACTTCCAGGAGTGATGTATACGGCTTCGGAGTCGTCCTTCTTGAGATGCTCATAGGAAGGCAAGCCATGGACAAGACCAGACCAAGCAGGGAGCACAACCTAGTCGAGTGGGCTCGGCCTCTTCTCATCCACAACCGGAAGCTCTTAAAGATCCTCGATCCGAAAGTTGATGGCCAGTACTCCGTTCAATCGGCGCAGAAGCTGGCGAACTTAGCCTACCAATGCCTCAGCCAGAACCCTAAAGGCAGACCCACGATGAGCCAAGTTGTTGAAATTCTCGAGAGCATTCGAGCTCTATCGGAGGAGGATCTGCTCTTCCAGGTCAGCGGCAGCGCGGTGACGCTCTACGAGGCTTCGAAGGACTCTTTGGATAGCTTTGGTGAAGGAAGGAGTAATTCTAAGAAGAGTGAAGGGGAGGGAGAAGGAAGAGGGGGTGGGAGAAGAAGGTTGGGAGAAGGAAGAAGCAGAAGTGAGCCACCAAAGGAATGTGCTCTGAATGGTCTTTCTCCTGACTCAAACGGCTCTCATGCGCGCAAAGGCAGCTTGGTGTAGCATCAGAGGTGTAAAATGTAATGTTTTAAGTGTCTTTTGTAATTCTTCTTTTTTTCTTTTTTGTAATAATGCTTTATTTAATCCCTTCTGTAAGTGTTATCTACTGCAAATTTGTTCTCATCAATGAAATTTTGTTCTACTTCATGTTAATATTTATTATTATTTTTTTAGGATTTACATGCATACCATATAATTCCTATGTATTTACACATCTTAAATGTAAATTTTGATTTTACATCTATGCTGTTTTATCTGTGCTTGAGAATGTGTGTTTCGCCTTCTGAAAGTTAGGAATAGGGATATTTTTTTGAAGTCATATCACACATTTGAGGGTTAAAAATATAAAACTTAAAGTTTAGATGTTAGCATGTAAATATATGGGAATTATGTGCATGTATGTAAATGCTCTCTAGTCTCTTACCCCCAGAGAAAAGCATGCGACATTTACACACATGCCTTCCAATTCCCATGTATTTACTATGTCACACCTAAATTTTTGTTTTTACATTTATATCATTCAAATACTTCATATATCTTTTCATGGCACAAGAAAGTTGGCAGATTTGTAAATATATGAGAATTGAATAGTCATGTAAATCTCCCTATTATTTGTTTTTTTTTTCTTTTGAAAGGTTACCCATAGNAAATATCATAAATTTATTTATATATAATTATTTTAAATTATTTTGTATTTCGAACAATAACGATTCGAACACGAACGAACGTATCAATGTTCGTGTTTGGTTCGTTTAACTAACTGAACGAAAAAAGTTTGTTCACGTTCGTCTCATTTACTTATCGAACGAACCGAACACAAACTCATTGACGAACCGAACACGAACTGTTCACGAACAACGAGCTTTTTTGGCAGCCCTAGTTTCGCCTTCTGAAACTTAGTAATAATGTCACACCTAAATTTTTGTTTTTACATTTATATCATTCAAATATTTCATATATCTTTTCATGCACAAGTAAGTTGGCAGATTTGTAAATATATGAGAATTGAGTAGTCATGTAAATCTCCCTATTATTTATTTATTTATTTATTTATTTTGAAAGATGTACATACTTACCCATAGTTGTAAATACTAATATGTAAATATTAATTTTTACATATATACCGCTTTTCCTACTTATCAAGTGAATGTTATTTATTTTAAATAGAAAGATAATATTCTTCTTAATGTATGTTCTTCTAATTTAGAGATAATTAAATTTATTATTAAATTAAATTATATTTTAAAATACGGTTCAATTTAGAATTTTTATTTTAAAATAGGTTGGATTTTTTTGGCCATTTACAATTAAATTAATTAATTAAGTTAATTCCTAAATCAAACCAAATCAATGAAATTATATTAAATTATACTCTTTAATATAATAAGCTTCAGATGTAATTATGTTCGGTAATTTGATATTTATATGTTTTTTGTTTGACGCACAATATTCGTGCATTTACATTTTTAACATCTAAAATTTAATCTATTTACATCCGTACCATTTTACTTATGCTTAAAAAGTTCTGTTCCAATTTTTGAAAGCAAGTAATAATAATATTTTTGAGGTATAATGAAAAGTTTAAGCTTTTTTTTTTTTACTTTTATAAATGTAAAAATAAAAGTTTTAAGTTTTAGATATTTAAATATATAAAAATTGTGTGATACGTTTGTAATTAGATGATATGTTTGTAAGCGCTTACAAATAAGATTATTTGTTCAATTGTAAATATAAATATTTTCAAAATTATTATTTCGAAAGAATTATTAATGGATCACTTAATTATAAGTATTTATATATTAATTATGAAAATTTATAGGCTAGCAATAAATTTTCATCATCCGTCATGAATCTCAAGGCATGATATGAATTTCGAGAAAATCTTTTGAGCAAGAAATATTCAAATTTTAATTAAGAGTCATCCAGAGCTCTGATTTTAACAAACTTATAGTCAAATTTAACGGTTGGATGAAACAGACCTAATGACATAAAAATTAGACAAATCAAGCTTTGATCGTCATTAGACCACCCGTGAAAGTTTTCTGGATATATTTAGAAGGTCAAACATATGTCGAATCTAGTAAACATATAGTCAAATCGAGTGTCTTGACAAGTCGAAACCAGTAAGCCTAAGATTGCTCAATTCTGATATCATTAAGACATTTAAATGTTCATCAAACGCTATTTGATCGAAGGAAGTTCTGTGAACTGTACAATCAAAGTGGTTCATTCTTGTATTAATTGCACTCATAACATTATAAATAGAGCCTCACTCCTTTCTAGAGGAGAGAGATGAGCATGATGCATGAGAAAAAAAATTTGAAGTTTTAACAAGGAGCTAAAGTTCAGCACCACTTCTGTCAACGTCGATCGCCGCTAAGCATTATTTACCACCAATGACCGTCATTTATTATCTCTGACAGCTGTTGACCACCACTGATCAACGTCGACCACCACTTGTTGTCATCCACAAATTGTCATCAATTGTTGTCCACTTTTTACAACGAGTTCATTCGCAGATCAAGACTGTAATTCAAAGTTTTTATAATCATTTCCTTGCCTGTGAAACAAAAGATGAATTTTTACAACGAGGCTATGTTCCATAATTTATCTCTTTACAAATTTTTTCGGTAAATACTTTGGCGTCACCATTAATTATTCTTTTATCTAAATGTATGTTAAATTCTCATCCCATAATCCATTTCCGTACCTTTGTTCATTTTTGTGACGTCATAAAAAAATAGATATAAATGATGTATTATTTTTAAAACCCCCCCGGGGCCTCGCCTTATAGATCTTACTTGGAGCTGCGGCCATCTTCACCGAAGCAAAGCAATCACCGAAACCTTTTCCATGGATCCTCATCTAAGCGCCGCGCTCTCCATGGGCACGACGATCATTGGCGTCACCTACGACGGTGGTGTTGTCCTCGGCGCCGATTCACGGACCAGTACAGGTCCGGCTCTAATCTCTTGACTTTATTCAATTTTAGGCTTCGCTCCTTTATTGGATCTCATCTGTCTGTTCTTCCTGCATGGTAGGGATGTATGTCGCTAACCGTGCATCGGATAAGATCACGCAACTCACTGACAACGTTTATGTGTGCCGCTCTGGATCGGTGAGTTTCGGTGTTCCTGGAGCTTAGCCGTCGCTGGTTAGACATGTGTTTCGATGAAATATGGTATTTGGTATTTTTTAGGTTTTGAAGATACTGCTGAGTGAGATGTTTTTTTTACCATTTGCATTGTGTGCTGATTTCTTTTGCAATTATCGATTTACCATGCTTTCGTTAGGTTTATGTCTCCACTAGTTTTATCTTTGCCTGTCAATTGAGTTCTAATTTGTTATCTTCTCTACATGGACGTTGATCTTTAGTAGCACTCATTCTGTTAATTGATTGAAGGATTGTGCCGGAGTGATTGGGTAGGTTCAAATGGGCTTGTTAGTTGGCAGAGATATTTGTATTCATTGTTTGAATGCTTCTTTAAAGTTATTGTTGTTTATCTCATTTAAGTACAATTAAGATATTACTTGTAAATATTAGGTGGATTTTTAAAGGGTTTATAGGTTTTTCTGTCAAAATAAATCAGAAGATGTTATTGACAACATGAAATTTTAACTGGCAGCGGCGGGGATTATATAGTTTGGAGAGGATTGACGGGTTTGATTTAATTATTTACTTTTGAAAGAGACCAGTGATTATATATATATTTTTTATTTATTTGGATAAGGCATATTTTGAATATTATTTTTATTTTATGGCTGAAAATATGTTGGGTATATTTGTTTGCATTTGACTGGGTGGCACGTTTAATGATATGAATTGTTGTTTTTAAAGGCCAACTTCTTTTCTTTAGGGTAAAGCTAATGTTTTAGAATATGTAGAACAATTCATGTAATACCCATGTAGCCTATGATTGCATGAGCAATGATATAATAATAGCTCAACCACTTGTGTCACAACTGATTAAGCCAACAAAGTTATGGAGCAATCTTGTGACATAAATCTAATAGGATGATAGCAACAACTTGGGCTGAACGACATTAATGAAAAAAAACTATAAATCTAAAATGGACTATTTAGAATGATGTTCTTGTAAAGCCCAATTACAAAAATTTTAGTCATATATTGCCATTCTAGACTTTATTAGAATATAATAAAGCAGGAATCAGGTAATTGTGATTCCATTGAATCGCTAGCCTGGTTCAAATTTCAATCAATATTAAGGTACTGCATATTGGGTGTTTTAGGCAGTTTTTTTCTTTGTGATACTTAATTTACACCAAAGATTTTTTATAATAATGTGCCTGTAACTACTTTCTATCATAGAAACTTAAAAAATGAAAAAAATATGTTTCACTGGATTGCTGTTGTTTAAATTAAAGTGAATGCATTGACTTGTTTTTTTCATGATTTCAAAGTGTGTTCTGAAATGTCTGGACAGCATTCACAACGGCTCCTTGAACCTTAACTTTTATTGTATTGTGTCATAAGCTTTACGTATACCTTGGTTTGATGTGTAAACAAGTTGAGTTGAGCTCCAGTCATAGCTAACTCGAGCTCGTAGCTCCATAAGCTTGACTCGTGAGCCCGTTAACGAGTTGAACTTGAGCGGGCTTGACTCACTTAACACCCTAACCTTGATAATACTGACCTGTGGATCTTGTTTTCTTGCCGTTTTTTCCGCATTTCTCTGCGAGTTTCAGTAATGTTAATTAGGCTCTTTCTCACTGCTAGATAGGCGAGAAAAATGAACATTAAATGACTTTTATTTCATATTCAAAGCACTAACCGCTTGAAATCTCACTTACTTTCCCTTGATTCACTTTGTTCAAGCAATGCCTTAATTTTTAACGATTTACCATATTTAAGGTTTCCCCCTATGTGGCATGTAATTTGGACAATCTGCATGGACTGCTTGCTGTTTGTTGCCATTTATGTTGTATATTACATCTTTTTTATTTGATTAGTAATATTCCAAAGATAGACATTATTATCCTAATTATTGGTAGGGTGCTTACATTGCACACATACTTTAAATATGGACAAAGATCAAGTAGTAGTTTTACATTTGCCCATTTTTTTAAGTTGCACAATTGCAAACATGGACAAGACCAGCTGGCGGAATTCAGATCTACGTTTTCTGTGTCTTAATGCACCACCGCACATCTTATGGATTATGAGTTTTTTGGCGCATTCATTTATCCTTTATTTGATAGTGCCGGCAAGTGTTCTTTTTTTCATGTTTTATTTGTAAAAGTCGATGTTATAGTTATAAGTTAGAATGTGTCTTTGATCACAGCTTTAGGCTTTGCTTATAAAGACATTTATAAACGGTTTCATAACTTGCTTAATTTGGTAAAGAAATAATCCTGTTGAGGTTGGTTAGCTGCATTGTTTTGTTGAATGCATGTGGGAATAGATGAGCACTGTTAAAACTTTTTGAGTTAAATTTAAAACTTTAAACTTTTGATGGCAAAGTCAAATTTGTGTGCTCATATGTGTGATTCCTGGGGAAATTCTTAGTGCAGGAGTGATGTATAGTCAGTTATTGATGTACGTAGTACCTCCTTTATTACAACACAAGCAGCCCTTTAAAACCTAAATTCTGTGCGTTTCATTTTCTTCCTGTCAAAGGTTTGAGAAAAATAGATTGATTTATTAATAGGCTCAATTGTCTTTTCCCTTTGCTTTCATTCCATTAAACAACAATCTTACAATCTATTTTAGGTACAAAATAAAGTGGATATAATCTATTTTATGTAACTTAATAATACATATTCATAATTTAAATATTCAGCTACAAGGAAAATTTATCAGAATAAAAATATTGGAAATAAGAAAGCTTCTAATTATTGAAAACTCTTAATTTAGCTGCCTAATTTTCATCATTCCTGATTGACATTCCCCTCAAATTGATGTTGACTGAATAGAAAACATCAATTTGCCAACAAAAAACTGATAACATTGTCAGGACAAAAAATCCTCAAGCTGTGAGTGTTGAAGCCTCAGAATGTTGAAGCCTGAAAATACCGAAGCTAGAATACTAAAGTTCAAAAGTGTCGAAGCCTGAAAGCGCCGAAGCCCAAAAGTGCCGAAGCACGAAGCCTGAAAGTGTCGAAGCCCAAAAGTGCCGAAGCCCAAAAATGTCGAAGCCTGAAAATGCCGAAGCCCGAAAGACCGAAGCCTGAGAGTGACAAAGCCCAAGAATGCGGAAGCCTAAGAGTGTCGAATCTTAAAAATGTCAAAGCCTAAAAGAGTCGAAGCCCGAAAGGCCGAAGACTGAGAGTGCGAAGCCCAAGAGTGTCGAAGCCCGAGAGACCGAAGCCTAAGATCTATGGTTTGCCGAAGCCGAAGCCGAAACTTAAGCAGGCGAAGCGAAGCGTAAGAAGCAGTCGAAGTTGCCACAGAAGCAGCGATGCCTAGCGAAGAAGATTCGATTCGGAGGAATAATAATACAAACATAACAACCCTTTTCAATCCAAGAATCCTTGCTGCTTTTGCTTGCTTCTTTCCACCACCAAATAAACCACTAATCCAAGAAGAGGATGATGAAGAAGCAACACTGACATCATTTTCCATCACAGCAGGTGGCATAGTTGATAAACGAATCAAGGAAAAAAAATAGTTCCTCCCTTCCCGCCGGGAAGGGAGTTTTGAAGGTCCTCCAATGATTACCGGTGGTTAGGGCAAAAATTTGGCTTTGATACCATGTCAAAGTTTTGAGAAAAAATAAACTGAAATCTGAATAGGCTCGATTGTCTTTTCTCTTTGTTTTCATTCCATTAAATAACAATCTTACAATCTATTTTAGACAAAAAATAAAGTGCATATAATCTATTTTAGGTAACTTAATAATACATATTCCTAATCTAAATATTAATCTAAAAGGGAAATATATCAGAATAAAGATATTGGAAATAAGGAAGCTTCTAATTATAGAAAACTCTTAATTTACCTGTCTGATTTTCATCCTTCCTGATTGACACTTCCCATCATTATTAGTCTTTTGAATTTAGAACTATTGTCATCTCATGCTATGAGTTGCTATAGTCAGTGTTCTTGATTCTTTGATTGATATAGTTTCTGTTTTATTTTTTAAGGTAACAGAAGATATGTACTCAGCATGCACATTTTAATGAAAGAAAATATAGTTTGCTTATGTTACTTTCTTGGATGGGATTTGTTTCCTATATAAATAATAATAAACCCCCTGAATGAATTATTACTATCTCAGTTCTTTATTTAAAATTTTAATCATGCATGCATGGCTTTATGATGTCATGAAACCCATTATTTCATTCCTTATGCTTATTAAACACTTTGGCCATCACAATAAACATAGTTCACCTTCTGGATTTTGTTGCTGTACTGTTTTTTTTATTTTTATTTAATGGTTCTACAGACCCTTTTTATCCCTTTTGCTTACAAGAATTTGCAGCAATTTCATGATTTTGATTGGATCAATTAGAAGAACAAATTTATTCCTGCTCAATGTAGCTGACCCTTTCTTATGCTTATGAAACACTTTGGACATCACAATAAACATAGTTCAACTTCTGAACTTTGTTGCTGTACTTTTGTTTTTCTTTAATGGTTCCACAGACCTTTTTTTTTGCCTTTTGCATACAAGATTTTGCAGTAATTTCGTGATTTTTGACGTTGATTGGATCAATGAGAAGAAAAAAATTATTCCAGCTCATTGTAGCTGACCTTTAATTTGCTCATCATGTTTAGAGTTGCTGCTGTCATCTGCAGCTTTTTCATCCTATACTGATAAGTGTACAGTAGGTTGAAACCATAATATTTTCTTTATTACTGCACTAAAGGGGATGACTCTTGCAAATTGTCGCTGCATATTGTAGTTTTAATTATTCATCTATGCCGTGAATAATGTTTTTCATGGTTTTTCCTGCTATTCTATTTAATTCATTAAATGGTATAATCACTGTGAACTTAGTTTTGTTTACTATTTTTTTTTGCCTTGCTAATGTATTCTTTCCATTTAACTTTCTCTTGTTATATTTGCAGGCTGCTGATTCTCAAATCGTATCTGATTATGTTCGCTATTTTCTCAATCAACATACGTGAGCATACTCAATTCTTTTCCTTTACCTTCTGATTAACCAATTTTAATTAAGTACTAATTTGTATTTGTTTGTTAGTATAAAGAGAAATATTTCTTGTGCATAAATTTTTATTTATTCTTAGGTTGACATGCTTTCTTCACGGTATTTACTTGAACCAGCTGGGAACAAGTTGGCATTAATTCCCTGATTAGATTCTTTGTTTAAATTATAATTAGAGGTGGAATGGGACAGAAGAGATTTCAAGGGTTCTTATATGTGCATAGACTTCAAAATTCATCTATAGGTTGTATGGTGTGCTAAAAAAAATTAGTGTAAAAGTAGTGTATTGTATTTAGAATATTTTGGAGTTGTTTGATTCAGTGTAAAATAAATGCAATATTTTATAATTTCTTGTTTTTTTTTTAAGAAAAATGAATTCAATATAAAATAGGCTCATACGTGGCTGCNAATTTCCATAATTATCAAATTTTGGAAATTTCATTAGCATAAAATAACTTTTAAATTTAAGGGTATAATTTACAACTTTGGAAATCAATGATTTAATGCCCATATTAAATGATCTTGACAATGATCACTTAAAGTTTTAAATCTCTTAAAATTAATACACATACTTAATACATTCACTTAGGTTTTAAAGACTTAGTGGTGAACTTAAGGTGAAATCTACTTATAAAAGAGGATTAGGAAAATCAACATAATTAAACTCTTTTAAAACACCACAAGTCCAATTAGTACTAAAAATTTGGCTAAATAATACATTCACTTAGGTCTTAAAGACTTAGTGATGAACTTAAGTTGAAATCCACTTGTCAAGATTAGAAAAATCAATATAATTGTTTTAAATCTTTTCAAAATTAATACACACATTTAATACATTCACTTAGGTCTTAAGGACTGATTAGAAAAAATCAAAATTAAACTTTTTTAAAACACCACAAGTCCAATTGGGACTAAAAATTTATTAGAAAAATCAATATAATCAAACTCTTTTAAAACACCACAAGTCCAATTAAGACTAAAAATTTGGCTAAGTGTTCTTAATAACAACATAATCAAACTCTTTTAAAACACCACAAGTCCACCTAGGACTAAAAATTTGGTTAAGTATCCTTAAATACATTACTTTGCCCAACACCACAAGTCCAATTAGGACTAAAACTTGGCTAAGTGTTCTTAATAACACTAATTTGTCTCCTAATCTTTTAAAACACCACAAGTCCAATTAGGACTAAAAGTTGGCTAAGTGTTCTTAATAACACTGATTTGGCCCCTAAGGGGTTTTCACCTACATAATTTTCAAATTAAAAGAAAATGACATTTACCTTATTCTTGGGAATAATCAGAACATCAATGTTCACTGAGCACCAGGATATTTAGGATGGATTATTAAGCAACATAATAAAANTAAATTCATATTCTGCAATATTTAGTAAACAAATTGTGAATGTTAAATGCCAAAAGGAGAAAAGTGTCAAAATGATTAAAATGTCAGTTTAATCCCCAGATGCTTTCAAAATGGGTCGAATTAGTTCACAGTGAGGACTATTTTGGTCCTCATTAAAACGGCCTGGGTACTATTTTAGTATTTTTATAAACTCGGGCTAAAATGACCCATCTAAATAGTCATGGGGCTACTTTGGCACTTTACTCATGCTGAAAGAGTATGACTGGTTTTATTTTTTATTCCATATGAAAGGATGTTGCATGCTGGAATCAATGTTGGTGATAAATCTTCAATTTTCAATCTACAATCTTCTTTATTTCCATCAAACAGGATGCCATTTTATTTCCAATTTATTGGAGTTGGCAAAGGGCCGGAAACACCAATGTGGCATAACTGTATGCTTTTAGTCCCGTAGTATAAATTGTTAATTTAATCCCCCGATACTTTTGATTGTGTTGAAGTAGCCGATAGTGAGGACTATTTTATCCCCAATTAAAACAGCCTGGGCACTATTTTTAGCATGTTTGTAAACTCCGGGACTTCAATGTCCTCATCTAAATAGTTATGGTACTACTTTGGCACTTTACTCTTGCTTAAAGAGTATGGCTGGTTTGATTTTTTTTTTCCATATGAAAGGATGCTGGATGCTGGAATCAGTGTTGGTGATTAAATCTTCAATCTTCAATCTACAATCTTTTTTATTTCCATCAAACAGAAATGCCATTTTATTTTCAATTTATTGGAGTTGGCAACGGGCCAGAAACTCCAGTTTGGCATAAGTGTATGCTTTTAAAATTATTTTTGATGACCGTTACTAATCTTTCGTTTTTGGTTTCTTTGACTTAGGACATCAACATCATACTTAGCCTTGTTTTAATTATTTTGAATGTCTGCTTTCAATCACTCTCTTTTCTCCATTCATTTATATTCAAGTGCTCCTCCATGAAATGCCCAAAAGACCTCCATCATCGGTAGGCTGCACTCTTTTCCCTTCATAGTGCAACCGGTATAAAAAATGTTGTGGCGAAGCCACTGCTGCTTTTTCATAGCGTCAATCTAAAGGAACCGTTGAACCACAAACATCTCATTCTCATTAGCTAGAAGCTGATACTTCTGCATATCCTCATTATCTTTTATGTCTCTAGTACCATTGTCCCACTTCTTCTACTACTCCTTGCTCAGTAAAAGGGACAACTCTTGTAATATGGTAAATGGAGGCGATGTTTCTAAACCCATGCTAGCTGAAACACTTCCTTGCGAGCGTTGTGCTGCTTGTACTATTCATCTCTGATTTCTTCCCACTCTAATCAGCTCTATCATCTTTCTGGACAGTTTTCACATCTTCAATTGTACTATTGGCTCATACTGTGGGTGATTGTCTAAATGTAGATGTGGTCGTGATCTGCTTCTAATGATTCTCTACCTTTAGGTTTGATGTATGGACATCACTCAATGACCAGTAAGGCTGCAGTTAAACGACATAGCTTATGACTCACTTCAAGCCTCCCAAATACCTGGCTATCGTGTTTTCATTTGGCTCTCTCGACTCACATGTCAATATGAGAAGTTCAAACTCTGTTGTGAACTTCTCTACTGAGAACTCCCCCTGATGTAAGTGATGTAGTCTCAAGAACATGTACTGATAGTAGTATGAGGTTACATACTTCCTTTACGTCTCCTTCGTAATTGTCCTGCAAGTAGTGATCTACCTTCTTTTGTCTCTCTTTAAGATTTTTTCACCATTAAGAGGTAACTCTTCTTCAGTTTTATGGCAACAAGCTTCACCTTTTTATCAGTCGGTACCTCCTTATACTCAAAAACTTCTCAACAGTCTTGAAGCACTGAATAAAGTCATCTTAATTCATTTTTTCCTCAAAATGTGGTAAGTCTACATTTACTCCCATATCCCATGTCCTCCAAAAGTCACTCCATCCCTCGGCCTCCTCTGATACTGAATCCCAATACATAATGCCTTTCTTCCTCTTCACTAGAATCATCCTTATGGAAGGGATTCAGATTTTCTTTTTCTCTTTTCTTTGAATCTCACTATCACTATCAACAGTGATCTCTCCATGGGTCCCTTCCTGGATTTTAAGAAGTTTTTGCTGAAGTCGGGGGGATTTTCCGCTACATTTCTTCTATTTTAAGTTCCTGATTGGCTTCTAACACTTGTCTCCTCGGTGGCATGGTTGGTTTTTAGGTCTAGGTGGTGAAAGAGAGTGTATGGGGCTGTTTTAGGGTGCAGAAAAAAATATAGGGTTGTTGATTTTGAAGATCAACAAGGAGGGAAAATTTTGGGTGGTAGTTAGATATTGATAGATTTTGGTAACTCTAGGATGAAATTATAGAGTTGGGTTACCTCTGATACTAAATAATACTGGAATTTAACAAACACTTTAAGGAAACAAATATTAGTATTGAATTCAAAGTCTTAAATTAACAATATGGAATCTGAAATTGTAACAAAACAACAACAAAACGCAAGAAAGGTTGGATTTACGATGTCGGTGGTCTTGGTTAGGGTTTGGATCTCCAAGGTGGTGGCAAGGAGGCTACTGGCAAGCTGGAAACAATAGTACAACATTTTTTTAGGAGTCCGAACAGCAAGGAAGCAATAGGAACAGCTGTGGGAGGGTTGTTCTAGGTGGTAGAGGCAAGTAGGAAGGGGAGAGAATGTTGGAGCGATGTGGGAATGGATGTGGGAAAGGTATAGGAAGGATAAATCACTTGGAGACCAAGACAGAGCCAAGGCACCACTTGGAACCGACGGCTGTCCCAAAGCTATTTATAGGAAAAACTAAACCCTAAACACCAATAAAAGCAAATATATATTTCTAGATAGTTAGAAATAGACCCTCTGTTAAAGAGGCAGAACTCCCAAGACTAGAGGACTAGTCGGGCCCTCCAAAACACGGACCAATTCAATCTAGGTTAAGATGCACCACATCAAGTTTGTACTAAGAATTTGACATTATATTTATGATTTTATACAACTCATCCTTGATTTGTGCTTGGAACCTTGGACTTGGATATTCTAAATAAAAAAATGTCAAGATATTGTTACGCACTGGCCTAAGGGCAATTTTCTCATTTATTAGCCTGAGGGCAAATTGGTTTATTATTATTATTATTATTATTATTATTATTATTATTGGGTATAAATTTAGGGTTAGGGTTATGCATGAAATTATTATGGTGTCTTAGGTTTAGGGTTTGGGAGAGATTTTCTACCTCTCGAATTGTAAGACATGGGAGAGATTGCTTACTTCTCGAATTCTAGATGTTTATCTTTGCATTTGTGTTGAGTTGTTTGAATTTGCGAAGAAAAACATTTATTTTGCTCTAGTTTCTGTGTCAATTTCTACTTCGGATTGTATCGGGCATGTTTGGATATTGGTCTAGAAGTTTCACCTTGAGTTAGTTGAACACATTGAACCAATGATCATTATCTGAGGAAGTTATGGTTTTCTGTATGATCCCATGGTGTTACTATTTTAGCCACATCAAAATAACAAATCTTATTATATTTTTTCGAACTTTACCTGCATACTATACAATTATGTATATACATACCTAACACCTAAGCTTCTATATATACATTTATAACATTCTGGTGTCATAAATCTAGGCAAGAAATGGTGTATATTTCACTTTTAGAAGTATCGTGATATTTTTTTATGTGATGTTAAGTGCTATGCATGTAAATATGAAAGTTTAGTTGTTAGATATGTATTTAGGTAAGAACTGTGTCGTATTTATGTAAATTGCCCCGTTATTTTTTTTGTTGAGAATCTCCGTTTGCTATTTTATACTTTGATTATATAGCCTTTTACTCTATTAGGAACAATTGAAACTAGTTTTCACAAGATAATAGCATCTCTTAACTCTATAGTTTTCGTTAAAGTTGCAATTTCTGCTTGAGATGTCTTTTGCTTTCCATGGTGTACCATTGATTTTATCATTTTTGGCTTTATGAAGCAGATTTGATGATGGATGAGCTATTTGGTCCATAAATACTAAGATTGCTAAGATTTTCTTTTACTACTACTTTAGGGCATTATTTCTAATGCTTTTTGTGCATATAAATTTTCAGGTGAACGAAATAGTACCTAAAATATATGGGCTACAAGATGCACTGCCGAAATCTATTGGACTTCTTCCTTTCGATGGTGGTGTGGCCGGTAAGCTAGGAGTGATTCGCATTCAAGTTTTAGAATATTATTTCTAATACTTTTAGTATATTTACTATTCTTTCTAATGCTTTTAGTGTATTTATTCTTCTTCAAAGTGACTCGTCTATGTTTTATAATCTACTAATTCTGAATGTGTCAAGAAGTTGCATAAAGAAAATAAAAGATCTACCTTTATAATATGGACATTAAGAACGATTCAGAACGCTAACTTACTGAAGATAAATGATTGTGTTTTTCTATTTTTTTGTCGATTCTCTTAGTTTTACTTTAAGTTTTTTGAAGACTTTAAAAAATTAGGTTTTTATGTAGTAGTGTGAATATTGATTATTGTATGTTATATGTTGGTATTCTTTAAATTAGTGTTTGGAATGCATTTTACATGTTTTATGATTTTCATCAAAGCTGGTGATTTATGCATGCATCTAAATTTTATGTGTTTTGCAAATTGTCCTACGTATACTACCATCTAAATCTTCATTTAGCCTGTAAACTCACATGTTTTGCAGTGCATTTTTCTCATATGTTAGTTTTGACAATTTTCATGTCTAATTTGACATTAACGAATGCATTTCGTCATCCATAATAAAAACTCAATCTTTTGAGTCTTCAACTTGAGTAGTCTCATCATAGCAATCTAGTTCACCACTATCAGTCAGTAATAGATTGTACGAAGAAGGAGAATACAGATGTATTAGTGGTGTGATTCTATTGGATCTTCTGAATTCAGTAGCAGGTGTCAAAGGAACTTCCTATGTTTCATCAAATTGAGCACCTTTCTTTTTCCAATCTTCTCGTTCACTTGGCTGCTCTATCTCAACATACTTGGAAAGGTCTTCAAAAGTAATTAATGAATAATCCCGAATTTTATTTATGTTTTGTGCATCTATTCATTTCATTGAAAGTGACATCCCTACGAATAAATTTTTTATTCTAATAATTCTAGAATTTGTAACCAAATTCTTTTGAATCATACCCAATGAAAATGTACTTAACAGATTTTGAATCAAGTTTATTCTTAGACTTTGCATCAACATGAATATATGATGAATATCCAAATAGTTTCCAGTAAGATAGATTTAAATTGTTTCTGCCCAAAGCTGCTTTGCTAAGTCTGCATGCAACCTCATACCGTTGGTATATTTTGTGATTGCTCTATTCATGCGCTCAGCAACATCATTTTGTTGTGGTGTCTTTAAAATAGTAAACTCATGTCTGATTCCTTCTTAAGCACAATAACTATTGAACCTCTTATTACAATACTTACCACCATTATCTAATCTGAGGCACTTCAGCCTCAAATCTCTTATTTTCAACCATACATTTTCACTTTTTTAAATATATGAAACACAACAAATTTATGTTTCAGGAGGTGCACTTATCTTTCTAGTTTGATCATCAATGAAAGCGACAAAATATAGAAAATCTTTAATGGAATAAACTGAAGTGACATCCCTATTAATAAATTTCTGTTTCTGATTATTCCAAAATTTGTAATCAAATTCTTCTGAATTATACCCAATGAAAGTGCACTTGACAGATTTTGAATCAAGTTTACTCTTAAACTCTGCATCAACATATGATGAATAACCAAATATTTTCCGATAAGATAGATTTAGCTTTTTGTCACTCCAAGCTTCCTCAAATAAACTATCATTCAAAGGTACTCATGGAACACGATTTATCAGATAAACCATAGTGTTCACTTCTATTACCAAAAATTATTTTGACATGTTTGCATGCGACCTCATACTCCAGATATACTTTTGTGATCATTCTATTCATGCACTTGAAAACATCATTTTGCTGTGGTGTCTTTGAAAAAGTAAACTGATGTCTGATTCCTTTTTAAGAACAATCACTATTGAACCTCTAATCACGATATTTAACGTCATTATCTGATCTGAGACACTTCAACCTCAATCCTCTCTTATTTTCACTTTTTAAATATATAAAACACATTAGATTTATGTTTCAAAAAGTACACTCATATCTTACTAGTTTAATCATAAATGAAAATGACAAAATATAGAGAACCTTCAATAGACTAAATATGAGTTGGACCCCATAACATCAATATGTGTTAACTCCAATTTTTTGGACTTCAAATCTAACCCACTTTTAGAGAAAATAACATTCTTTATTTGTCATAAAATCAATCTTCACGAAAATCTAAATTTATTGACTTTAAACTTTAAAGTTTATTTTTAGAAAGTAAGGATTTCATATCTTTCTCACTCGTATAGCCAAGTCTAAGGTACCAAAAACTTATGTCAACCTTTGCTCCAACTACTCCAATGAATTTAGACATCTCATTGATCAAATAAAGGGTGTTTTCAATGTTTCCCTAAGCAATCACCATTGCACCTTTAGTAATCTTTCATGGATAAAATGTGAAGAGTTCACGTATCCTGACCTTGCAAACAGATTTGCAGAAATCAGATTTGTCTTCAAACATGGAACAGATTTAACTTCGTTCAGTTTTCAGACTATTTCATTTTACAACCTAATATCAATATCACCTTTTCCAATAACACTGCAGGCAATACACATTTTTAGATCACTTGAGTGTAGTTTTTTAACATATTTTTATTGGAGCAAGCATGAAAGAAGCACTTGAGTTTACTTTCCAATATTTAATATTATCTAGTTGTAAAGTAAGGGAGTCACCTTGGATTTCATTGGTGGAGACATCTGTAGAAAGCTTTCCATTTGGATTTGAGCCACCATCATTCTTCCAAGTTTTACAATCCTTTTTAAAGTAACATTTCTTCTCGTAGGTATAGCTTTTACCTCTGCCTAGCCTGAACTTTCCTCTCCTAGACATAATTTTTTTACTGTTTGTGTTTTTTATTCAGAGTCATTCCTCTAGTTTTAACAGGGTAGAATTTGAAGTTTCACCACTCACCTTCTTGCAAACTTCTTCTTGCAGCTCTAATCTCACAATATCATTAAAGTTTAACTTCATATTTCTGGAAGAATTACTCGTCGTAGTAACTAGTCCATCCCATTTATTTGACAATGTAGAAAATAGTAACAATGCCTTTATCTTATCATCAAATTTAATGCCAAAATAACATAACTAATTTGTCACAGTGCTTAAATTATTAAGTTTTCAGCCACTGAGCTGTCATTTATCATCTTCATATTGAATAAGCTCTTCATCATAAAGATTTTGTTTGAAGCTGAAAACTTATCATACATTCTTATTAATGCAGCCATGAGATCAATAGTAGCATTCTCATTCACATTGTTAAAAGCAGCATATGAGGAAAGTTAGAGTCAGATCAAACCTAATGTTGTTTGATCAAGAACTTTTCATTCTTCTAGAGTCATTAATTATGTCTTCTTAGTGATTTTATCCAGTTACAAATACAGTTCCCTTTGATATAATAAATCTTCTATTTGTTTTTTTCTGAAAGCAAAGTTTGAACTTCTCAACTTTGTATCTTACTTCGTCAGTGGGCTCCTACTCAAACTAAAGATCTTCAAAAACTCCCACTCTGATATCACGTTGTGAGAGAAATTAATAATTCTCGAAACTAATTCAAGAGATTCAAAGAAAAAATTAGAAGTCTACAAAACAAGAAATCACAAAACATAAAGAACACCAAAATTTAGTATGACAAAACCCAAAAACGAGAAAAAATTACGGAGCTACTCCACACCAAAAAATTTATTATGAAAAATGAGGAGAATTATATAAATATCGCCCCACCCAAGCCTCTCTGCACTTCGGTACTTAAGAACACTCATTTCTTCTTCCTCGCATAGAAGAACTTCAAAATTGCATACAAGAAATCAAAATTGGCACTCATTCCTCTTGTGAAATCAAAAATTGAAGTAAAAAATGACTCCATTCGGTTATCGAAGCCAAGGCGTCGTGATATGGTACTCTGGCGCTTCAGCGGGCGATAGGGAGTTGACCTCCGGGTGCTGCAATGTTGTGCCCTCAAGTTTTTGTACCTGGACTAGGCTTTGCAGTGTTGCTGGTCTCGGCACTGAGATGTTGTCTATGAGTGCTATGATTCCCCCCTCCTGGCGCTAGAGTATAGTGATTTGGCTTCTTACTTGTATCGGTGGTTGTGTCTTTTACTCATGAACCCAAAAAAAAGGAGACAACTCCACCCGCATGTAACCCCCGGTAAACTCATTGTCAAATTTGAAAAGCAAATTGAATGGCTTTGAGTGAACAATTGATTAATACAATCAGACTCTACATCATAATAGGAAGCTACATTATGGTGATATTTACTTTGTTCCAAGGTATGTTACCTATGTCTACAAACTGTACATCATATGAGGAATTGCTGCAATTCTGCTCAAATAACCAACCTAATTCTAACTCAGAAAGTGATTCAGCTCAGACGAGTTTTCATGAGACATCTATTATTAGAAGTGGTTAGCAAAAAATGGCATGCTAATGGAGTGATTCATAAGAACAACCAAGACAACACATTCAACCAAATGTTTATTTTTTCACTCATCAGGAACCCGAAGAATCTATTGTTATTTATGCAGATTCTAATAGAGTTTGATAAGTGATATGACATATGGGTGTCATTTTATTTTTCTTATGTTTAGTATCTTTATGTATTTTTGTTTCGGAAGCTAGAGTGTTGTTTTTATTATGTTACAATGTTTTAGATGTAGTTTTAGTCATTATATTTTTTATATTCTTGCCTTGAAAATTACATGCTCTTGGGTTGGGTCATGACACATACTGTTAGGGGTGGTTCAATATGATGTGACAGTTAGTCATGAGTACGTCACACAACACCTACCGTTGAAACTTATCTTCAGTAGAGAACTCATAAGGCATCTCTTGTCAATTGTGATCTCTTTCGCTCTCTTCAACTAAGATAGGAAATAAGGTTGGGTGTGCTTTTGCATGCTAAAGCTCAATTTTTCCACCATTTCGATTGTCTCAATTTGTTCTCCACTAATGATAAGATTGTATATATTTCTCTTTACATTGCAACAAATACAAAGATGTGATGGAGGCACTATTTTTGCTCTTTGGCTCATTCTTAAGGATCCGTCTAATCACTAATCTCTCCATCATCTAGGGAAATTTGATACTCCACATCCTTGCATTGTTCTATGATTTCATTGTCACCATTCACATCTTTCACTGAGTGGTGCACTGTGTTCTTTACTCCGTGAAAGAGATTACCATTCTGTTTGGGTAATTACATGACATATGCCTAATGATAAATACTTCATAGCAAATTTGCTCTTGTTTCTTGACCCTGAGACCGATCTATATGGTGTGTTAGTCCTCATATGATGATGTTGCTTGTCTGCCTTCAAGAGTAGGATGTATATGTGAAGTAGGAATTAATATAATTGTAGCTATATTACATTGCTAATACATGATTTCAACTCTTCCAAGTATCTCGCTACTTTGTGCTTTTCGAGCTCTATTAACTCACATTTTAATATATGTTATTCAAATTCAATAGTGTACACCACCACTTATAAATCTTTTTTGTGTAGATTATAGCGTTTTAGGAACATATCATGTCGATAATGTGATGGGAAGATATTTACGTTGTATTTTTCTTTTCAACCTAGACTACGTATTGATCTTATTCTTCCTTTCTTGTTGTGAAAGGCTATTCAATTTTTTCCACAAGTGCTTGCTTTTTTTTAGTTTATGGATGTCAAATTGATTCTTATCTTATGAAATTTTTTTTTACTCAAAGAATTGTTCTTCGATGTAGTCATTCATTGAATTTGTCCGGATTCATGCAACCATCAAAATCCTACAAGTCGATCTTCGCCACAAAGTCTTTCCCTTCTATGATATTCAATATCAAATCATTAGGGACATTGAGTTCTTTGTCACTGGAAATCTCTTGGTGGTAATTGTCCTTCTCTCGATCAGGTGGAGCATTATTATAGTCATGGGTGATTTTCATGGGTTATCTCCTTTCACAATCAGCAAGCATTTTTTCGCAAATCGAGTTTTATTTTTTTTTATTTTTTTTATTATTATTTTTTTGCATATTTTTCAGTATTGATCTCTTGGACACCTTTTATGAGTTTCTCATTAGCAGGATGGTGGTTTGCTCCCTAGTTGAGGTTTCGAGTAGTTAAATTTGTAGGTTTTAGGATATAGGATGAAGCATTAAAATTTAGGTGGAGGTATATAGGGCTGTCAAAAAAGCTCGTTGTTCGCGAACAGTTCGGTTCGTCAAGGAGTTTGTGTTCGATTCGTTCGATAAATAAACGAGACGAACGTGAATGNGGATATAGGATGAAGCATTAAAATTTAGGTGGAGGTATAAATGTTAAGTTCTATAGTTTTAGGATTTGAGAAAGTAAATATGGATCTACAAAGATTATTGGGGTTAGGATTAAAAGTTTGGATTAGGATTTAGCTCTAATACCAAATGACGCTATTCATGGGTTCTTAAAAGGTATTAGATGATCAATATATGTGTTGGGAATATTGTGGAATGGTCAGAAAAGATGAAATGAGAAAACGACAGATTGGAAGGGGGTAAATAGTTCTGACTGTAGCCCAAGATGATAACAGCGAGAAGAACAGAAATGTGGTAGTGTCGACCAGGTACAAACGAAGTGGATGATCTACCACTTTTTCCCAATCATGCTACATGCTACCACATAGGAAGAAAAATGGTACCGCTATTCAGAGGATAGAAAATTGAGAGCATTTCTTAGAATACATAAAAAAACCAGATGAAAAGTTGTCCAACCAATTCTAAACGCTAATTATATTTCAAATAAAACCAAATTGGGGCCCACATGAACCATCAATGCCTGGTAGGTGGGGTTCCCTAGGGTGGAACTTTTGCTGTGTTCAACTCTTGCCCCGCCTTGGCAGGAGAAACGCTCCTGCATCAAAGGATCTACTTGTTGTAGCTTTTTGGTCACAGTATTATGTAACTTCATTCTCCTCACAAAAAAGGGATCTATATGATGTAGTGCTTTATTGGCAGCCAATTTAGTTTCTCGTGGAAAATGTGGATCTCTGACTTTTATAGTCCTTGACAGAATATATATTAGATTTTAAGCGCAATTATGGAGGTTAAATGACTTGGCTTGCAAGATTTAATTCTTCCATGACGTGACATTTATGTCTAGGCTCCTATTCACATAGTGGGAGCTTCGGCTATTTGGAATATCCATCTTACATCTCGTAAAATGTTTACCTCATAATCATGCAATTATTAAGACCGTCATCTTCCTTGGAGCTAGAATATAACATT
>JXCR01145566.1:103886-121475 GCA_002079205.1 Phalaenopsis hybrid cultivar | reverse complement strand
ATTGACTGATATGCATAAGGCTAAATGGAGGAACTTTTGTTGTAAAGATCTGTAAAATTTGGTGTGATAAATTTTACAAATTCGGTGAAATTAGCATTGAAGAATTTTGTTAGAGTGAGGAAGGGTTTAGGCACATTGATTTAAGACGTTAAATTTTTTTTTTGGCTTAATTAAAGGTGTGGATTGAGATGAGCATACAACAACAACAACAACAACAAAACCTTAATGAGATGAGCATGCAGTTGAAAATTATTGTTTTGGTCTTTTACAATAAGAATTTAAATGAAGTCCAAAATTCAGTGATCAAATCCTTAATGGTATATAAATAATGATTTGAGTTAGTGGTGGTGATGGTATCAGCTAGCAAGGTGGAGTTGAGATTTGGGGCTGATATGTTTATCAGTGTAGAATAAAGTTAGAATATTATGCAGAATATGCAGTTGGTTGGAGTAAGGCTGGGCTGATGAGGATCATCTTTTAAGGGTTAACACATGATATTTGGTTGAGAGGAGGATTGCTTTACTACTGGAAAATCTTGAAGTTCCAGCCAAGGTAGGCTGATAGAGAGAATATTTGTGCGAAATTGGGAATAGAAAATGAGAACTAAATTAATGTTTACGTAGTTCTTGATGGGATATTTAATAGAATATGCTTTCGAACCAAGAGAATGAGAATAAGCTAACAAATATTATAGCAATTTCTAAAGAACTACAAATAATTTTAGAGTTGATTAAAAGTGAATCCCTAATTAGCATAACTCAAGTTGGTGTTGTTGGCCTTGAGGTTAAGTCTACTTTTTTTACTTAGACTACAGCCTACCCACGATTTTGTTGTTTAGTGGAATGTTGAAATGAACCCTCTTGCTTGTCTTGTAGATAATCTGATTGATGGAGTTGGCCCAATGTTCTGAAGGCCACCTCCTAGATCAAAGAAGTATGTATGTTTCATGGATGTGGTGTTCGTCAAATTTTTTATCTAAATTAATGATGTTGATTTTTTACTAAGTGTTATTTAACAAAATTTCAAATGAACTAGAAGGCTGATCAGACTACTGCAGTCTGTTGGACTAGTGGACAAAGGTTCTATGATAAGCTGTTGTGGATTGGATACGCAAATTTGTTCTATTGTGATTTTCTGCTATTTTGCAATATTATCACCTTGTTACACATAATCATCTAGATTGCGTAATGTAACTTCTACTTTTGCATTTTAATCTTGTTTTTAAATGTTTTCTTTTTACCTCTTTTATCTTTGCTAAATCGCTAATTAAGTAATCATGGTAGGATTGTGATTTTTTCCTAACAAAAAGATACCATACAAATTATTTGTCTACTATACTGTGTTCTCGAGGCAGGATTCAACTCGGACAGCCTGCTACAGTCAAAGTTGCGGCCAATTTACTTAGGTTGTTTTCATATCAGAACAAGGTATATTCCGACCCTTTTGTTTTTGATGTCAATGCAATTGACTTGTTCATATGGCCGGAAAACTTCAAAAACTGTATTCGTTATCTTTAGTGTTCTTTAATTGGTCATGGGACTGCTCATTCTTAATTCGTTGGATCTGCTGTTTATAAAATAGGATTTAACTAGCACACATACAAATCAATGATGCTTATATTTATTTTGGTTTCTGTAATAATTGTTTTTAGAATATGTTGCAAACTGGCCTTATTGTTGGTGGTTGGGATAAATATGAAGGAGGACAAATTTACTCTATTCCCCTTGGAGGAACAATTTTGAAACAACCCTTCACCATTGGAGGTAAGATCACAACTAAAATTCTAATTATTCTTTCCCGAGATGCATGCTTTCTTGCAACAGCTTTATTTTCAGATTTGAAACTGCATGCTGGGCCCTTATGAGAAATATTTTTTATCTGTGTTCCTGCATGAGGATAGACGGTGGGGCTTGACTTGATTGGAAGTTCTTTTAATATTTAGAATTCCAAAAGAAAACATAAGCTTGTGATAACAAGATTGTATTATTCTGCTATGGTAAGAAAATGAGGTGTTAGGATCGAGTCATTTAGGGGCCGTTTGGGATTAATTTTGATTTCTTTTTATTATTATTATTTTCTTAGTGTTTTGATTTAAAACAAGACATCTTTGGCATAATATTATAACATGTTTAGTCTTTTTTTAAAATCATTCAAAATAAAAGTTGTTTCAAGTATTTTTTAAAAATAAGCTAATTTTAAAAAAAATAAATAAAAACATGCAAAAAATCACTTTATAAACATGTTTTTTAAAAAAACAAAAATAAAAAACAAAAGTGATCCAAACAAGACGATAATAAATGGGTCATGTAAGTGCCTCCCACTTCCTTTCTTTTTTTTTTCCCTCTGCTCGTTGCTTTATGATTTCAGAAAAGTGGGACCATTTACTTGGTAAATGGTGCCGGGAATCTCATCTGTATTTTATAATGCCCTTGTGTAATTTCTTCTTTATGCTAAATGGCTCTGGTTTTGTTGTCCTTTCTACTTCTCTTTTAAGTTCAATTAAAAAGTTACAATCCAAAGCCATATCGATTGAGGCCTTGAGTAGCTTGTTTATTCTGCAGGTTTCTGGGGATTCAGATCACTTGTCTTTACTAGATTTAGGCACGACCTATCCTAGAAATAGTAGCAACCCTTCCTTGTACTTACAGCTATGGTGAATTTCTGTTCTTATCCACATGTGCCAAATTTCTGTTCTTATCAAACTTTTATCTAGAGTTTTTCGTTCTTCCTCTTTCAAATAGTTAGCTAAATGAATTGATTTTTGGGACATTTGCATAGCATACAATTTCTTAGGTATTTCATATTTCACACCTAATCTTTCATATTCACACACATATCATTCAAATCTTTAGTTTCACATAAAAAATAACACTATTACCACTTTTTAAAAGTGAAATAAATATTTTCATTTGTAGGTTTAAAGCATCAAAGTGTTGTGTATGTAAATATGAAAGTAGAGGTGTGAGATATGTAAATACATAAGAATTGTGTGCTACTTATGTAAATTTCCCTTTGATTTTTTGTACTAGAAATTCTCTTTCTCCCCATGCAGCTGTTGATTCATTCATTAATGGTACTTTCAATGTCTAGATTTGATGTATGGCTGTGTCGGGTCTTTCCTTCTAGCTTCGAATGTTAACATACAATGCATTCAAATATCTAAAATAAGCAACATCAAAAATTTGATTTTGCAGTTAAGATCACCCATCCTGATAATAAATATGAGAAACTCAGTTATCTAGATAAAGAAAGCATACATAGCTCTTTCAAATATTTTTTCATCATTTTTCGAAAATGTACCGCTTAGACTGAAAGGAAAATTTTATAAGAAGGTGGTGAGACTTGCAATGCTCTATGACGCTGAATGTTGGCCTTTAAAAGAGAAACATAATAATAAGTTAATTGTTGCCGAGATGAGAATGATTAGGTGGATGAGTGGCTTTACACTTAGAGACAAAATGTGAAATGAATATATCCGTGATAGGGTTGGTGTAGCTCCTGTGACGGACAAAATTAGATAAAGTTGTCTTAGATGGTTTGGTCACATTAAACGTCGACCATCTGATGATCTGATTAGGAGAGTAGATGTTTTAGATTCGACTTGTGTTAAAAAAGGCAGAGGTAGACCTAGGATGACTTGGGCTTATTGTATAAAAAATGGTCTTAAATTACTAGAACTAAATGAAAATATGACACTAAATTGGACGCAATGGAGAAGAAGGATTCATGTAGCCGACCCCACGTAGCGGGATTAAGGCTTTGTTGTTGTTGTTGTTTTTGTTGTTTTTTCGAAAATGTCTACATTAGCAGCTTCTGCTAAAATGGAGTACCAATTTAAAACAGTAACTTTGTTGATAATTATGGATGAGAGTTCAATCAGCAATTTTGTGGAGAATGATTGGCAATCTGGAGTTTTGAAAATTTTTCAATTTTTTGTCTAATCACAGTGCACCACATTGAAAACAGTCTGTATAAAATTAAAGCCTTTTTGTATTTATTTGTTTTGATTTTATTGTTCATATGGTTATTGTAGCGTTTTGCAATGATTCATTTTCATTAGGTTTTATATAGGCCTTGTTTTGTATGGCTTTCTCGTGTTCATGGCCTGCAAATAACTTTATAAAGTTGCGCTAAATGTGGGAAAACCTGCAATTTCGTTGTACAGGTAGCAGGGCAGAACATGCCTCTGGTTCAAACAAACCAACAGTCATAATCGTTATATTTTTTAATGGAATAAATGAGTGTTATATACGTTTAAGAGTTTAGCCTTCAGTTGGAAAATACTATAAATCCAAGGAACTTTTTTTTCTCTTGGAGGTTTTCTGAGGATCTTGTTAGTGTGAGACGAATAGAGATGTCCATATTTCAATTTTTCAGAGTCAAGAAAGTTTCTCCTTTTGGTGCTTTGTGTGTGTGTGTGTGTGTGTTGGTTTTGTGGTATTGTTTAGCTCATGTTTTATTATGTTAGGTATTTACGTATTCCAAAACACTTGAATGTTTTGCAGGTTCTGGTTCCAGTTATCTGTATGGATTTTTTGATCAAGCATGGAAGGAAGGGATGACCAAAGATGAAGCTGAGGTGTGATAAACTATTTCTTTTTAGCTTAGTAAATCTTCTATCATCTTGTAAATATTACAAATAATAGCTCTGATTTAAAATTTTCCTTAATACATTTTTTTTGGTATTTGTTCATTTATTTTTTTGTGTAATCAAACAAATTCATAAGGATGGTTAAATTAGGTATGCACAGAACTAGGGTTGTAAAGTCGAGCTCGAACCACCCTCGGCTTGAGCTTGATTAATTAATCAAGTTCAAGTCGGCTTGTTTAGTATGAAAGATAAAATATCAATTAGTTTATGCTAGTTTTATAACGAAATGACAAATAGAATGAATATTTTTGAGATAATTAATAAGAAATCGCTTGTTATAAAATGTAAAGTACTATTTTAAAAAATATTTTTAATAAATTAAAGAAAAATTCTTGAATTTTAATATATTTTAAGTGTATTTTTTTAATTATTTTTTAAATGAGCCGGTTCACAAGCAAAGGAGCTAACGAGTTGAATCGGGGCTATCTTGAGCTTGGTTTGTTAGCTCATGAAGCTCAGTACACGAGCCACTCATCTCATGAGTCTACCTAACTCACACTTCTACACAGAACCAGCTTTTGTATACGAATCAAAGTACCATTCAATTCTGATGAGATTTGTTGATTTGATTGATGCGCGGTTTTAATGATAGTGATCTCATGGATGGCATGAAAATGTGCAAAATCTTGAAATCTTGATTGATGCGCGGTTTTAATGATAGTGATCTTTTAAATCATTATGATAAAATTATAAATGCAATGAAATATTGAAATGCTTTTTAATTGAATTAAGTTTTCAGCTGTCAGATGAATTCTGTATTATTGATTGTATGCTGATTATCACATCTTGCTAAGCTAATCATTTCCTCCTCTGAAGTGCCATATTCTTGTTGACGTGGTATTTTAAAAACTGAGTTAATATTGAAGATGTTTTCTAACTTGTCTTTGAGACTTTGAGCACAGCACCTCCAGAAAATGTTGATGCTTATAAACTGATTTGCCATGTAAAAAATCTAAAATAATTTGATTTATTGCGGAATGGAGGAAGGACTTGATATTTATAAATTGAAATTACTTAATGTAACTGTTGCTTTGGCATTATCTAGTGCCCGTTGGAGAAATTTTCTTATAATTAGTGTTTATTTTAATGGCAGAAATTGGTGGTGAAGGCCGTCTCTCTTGCCATTGCTCGTGATGGTGCCAGTGGAGGTGTTGTTCGTACTGTTATTGTAAGTGATTTTATAATATGTAATTAGTGGGCATATCTTGTCTGTGCACTTGTTTTTTTATAGGAAATTTTACATACATAGCACACAATTCTTATGTATTTACATATCTCACACCTAAACTTTCATATTTACAGATGCACTTTGGTGCTTTAAAATTATGCATGAAAAGTTGTAAGAGTGTTATTTTTTATGGGATATTGAAGCTTGATTGTTATGTGTGTAAATATGAAAGTTTAGGTGAGAGATGTAAATTCATAAGAATTGCGTGCAATGTATGTAAATGCTCTTTTTTTTTTATATTGCGTGTTACTGCCACATTTCTAACTAAAAATTGCAAGCTTACCATACCTGAGCGGACATAAATAGCACTTTCCATTAGTAGGGCCGAGAATAATTTTCCATGATTACCATTGTAATATGCTTTATCCTTTCAGTAGGACTGAGAACCATTCGTGCGCATGTGAGTTCAGTACTATTTCCAACTTTATATTCTTCTGATTGAAAGCTGAATCAGGCTCGCACATTCGTAGTTTCAAGCTACTCAAGTTGTTATGGCAAAATACCAAGCTTGCTTAAATTGATTTGATTTTGGACTAGCTTTTGTTAGTTTTCAACCAATCTCAATTTGATTTCTGATCTTTGAGTTGAACTAACATTACATTCAGAATTAAGGGCCATATTAGTCATAAAAAACTAAATATTTGTGTTCCACCCCACAAAATGTGTTGACAAGAATGTTTTTGAACACATGCAATTTATATTTCTGCCATACTTTATACTAGATAAAGAGGTTGAGAAGCATTGCAATTAAATTAAACATCAGATGATGATGATGCAGAGCGATATTGGCATAGGAGTTTTTAATATAACTCGAATGATACTATATTTGTAATTATTCAAGGGTGGCAAAGAGATCACTAATCACATACCAATAAGGTGCTATTTGGTTTGATGTGTTTAAAATGCTTGCTATTTAGAAATGCATTGTAATGCAGTGTTTTGTGAATACTATATATTTTTAGTCTGTTTTTAAGGTAAATTTGGTGGTTTATTTTTTTATTTGATTTGTGTAAGTTGAGAATATAGTACGCCATTTTGATGCTATGGCAGGTGTGTGTGACGAGTTGATGGAGATTTTAAATGAAGTTGAAGAAGATTGGGATAAGAAAGTAACCTATCGATGTGTGTGATCGAGAGGAGAAAAATCGTCGGTGGCGATGAGCCCATGACTGATGTGGTTAGTCAACATGCAATGTAATTTTTTTTCAAAAACCAAGTGGCGATGAAAGGCCTCTAGTGAGAGTGCTAAATGATGAGAAGAAGCCCATAATAGTCCTGAGGGGAAGGATAGGTGTTGAATCATACCAACTTTATCTTGGCTGGGAGAGCAAATAGAGATGAAAAAATATGTTGAGCGTTAAAATTATTGCTCAGTTAAAATTTAATACAATGAGGCCTCAAATCGATACAATGAGATGATTTTGCTTGGAATTAGTTCGTCACACTTTATTACACTTGAAAAAATCATACATCCAACTTAAAACAAATAAGCTTGATCATGGAAGAAGATTTATTCAATCAAAGATAATAATTTATATGCCTAAGAGCATCTATATATAGACTCGTCCCTAGGTTAATTGATATGATTGATAAAAAATTGCCTATTCTAATTCTAGACAACTTTTAAGTTCTTAATTCAACCTTATTTAAAAATAATAAATTTAAAATAATTACAAATAATTTCTCCTGAAAATATTTTGAATAGGAGCACACTTGTATCCTACAAACAACCTTTATCACCCTTTGGAGCTTACTGCAATCTTGAAAATAATACCAATGGAGACAGTAAGTATGGTTTCGCATGAGAATGACATTGAATAGATTATTATAAAATCATTAATTTTGAATTTGTGCTTCAAAGCGTTTTATGAGTGAAGCAAAGCGACCCACTAGCATTTTGCATCACTTATATGTGAAGCCCAAGCACGCCACAAAGTGTGTGCATTACACTACTTTGTCACATTGCGTTGTAACATTGTGCACTCGTCTCCAAATCATAAAGCTATCAGTTCAAATTTCATGGTTCAGTTTATTATTGTTGCAATGACTAAACACAATCATTCATTTCATACTTTTCTTTAAGTCATTTTGTTGTTGCTCGTTGATTTTTGATTCTTTTTTTATAACTATTTTTTTCTTTGTAGCTCTCTTCATTTCTCTCGTCTGCTAGTTTTGTTATATGCTTTTGCTTGTTCTGTTTGCTGATACTAGCAACTTCTTGCTCATAAACTTCTTCTCGAGAATGTGTCTTGATGTCGTATATTTTCTTTCTTTTGCTTCACAGTATTTACCTCTTTATCTCTAATTGTTTACTCAATCTCATGATTATTCTTAAATTCTAAGTATTTTTAATCGCTTTTTTATTTTTTTGGATTTTAAATGGTTTAGATTTATTAATATTTCATACAAATTATTAATTAATGTTGTTTGAGTTTTGTTGATTTAATAGTTTATCTTATACTTATTATAATTGTATATTTAATGTGGAAATCATGAATTTTATATTTCATAAGAGTGCTGCTTTGTTTTTTGCTTTGCATATTGAAGAAAAAGTAATTCCTTGCGCATTACATTGTGCTCAACATTTTGAATGCACTATAAAATTAAAATTATGTAAAACAATAAAAGGAAAATCATTCCCACTAATTGCACTTAAAATCATAAAGTCAATAGTTTTGCAAGTGGGAATTATGTGAGAGGACCAACCACCGTGTAATCTATAGATAATTCTATGCATTTCTTCCTATAATTTTTTATAATATATCATTTAGGCCTATATCTTGTGATTAGGGCTAATGCTTATTTATGTAAATGCATCTCATTTCATAGTCAGTGTTGAATTTTAAATAATCTAAAGAAGGGGCAAGCAAACAATTTGTCTTTATTATATACTTGTTAGATGAAAGGAAATGTGCTAGAACATGATACCTCAATAATGGTGGTTAGTGTTAAAAAAATTGCATCGTTATCATTCAACTATCTTATTGAATTGGACCTTTAGAATGATTTAGATGAGCTTGGGATTGATTTTAAATCCCAAATTTACAATTACATAATTGGGCATTAAGGTAATCATTTATTAGGCGAGGCATATGCCATGAGGCTTTTTGAGACACAAGTTTTAGAATCAAGAAATTGCTACAAATAAAAAGTATTGTACACATGAAAGTATGAAGTAATAAGAGACATTAACATCCTAAAATGTAAAGATAACGATTTTAACATCCTAACATAAGCAAAACATTCATAAAACTATCACTATTAAACAATTATTTTGTAGTTATTCGTAAGCTTCACCAAAATATAGTGAGCTAAAACCTTGTGTAAATGAAGATAGTGATTTTTATTCCTAGAATATATAATATGTCATTTCAAATAACTAGTCGAGCAATTACATTAGCATAAGAGAACTCTTAATCTCACTATGCTATCTAAAGTTTAGTGAAATTTTGTGATCTATATCACTAATCTAATTAATTCAATAAACCCAAAAAAAAAAAAGAGGAACATAAACCCAACTTCTTTGAACCAAACATTAGACATATTTAGTTCTTCATGTTTATTCATAACTTATTGCTAACTTACAATTAAATCTCGGTTTGTTCATTTTAAGTTCGATCGAATCAGTTTTATAAGATATGGATTGGTTTGGTTTTTTTGGATTCTCAATTTCGCTTGTAATCTTTTTGACCAATTTGAAAACTGATCATCCATCCAAACTGATCGAATGCTCACTCCTACTTGCATTTACATACATGATACATGCAACTCAATTCCTTTTGTCTACTTTTACGTGCAGGTGAATGGTGAAGGAGTGACGAGGAACTTCTACAGTGGGGACTCGCTTCCACTATGGCACGAAGAGTTGGAACCTCATAACTCTTTGCTTGATATACTCTCATCTGCTGCTGCCGGCCCTGAGCCAATGATCATATAACAAATACTCATTGCCTTTCCGTGCCAAAATTAATTATTTTCAAACATCCGTTTTTATTGTTCTAGTCTGCTTTAATTTAAACAGCCATTTAGCAACCAATTGGTAACTATAAACAGCTTAATTGTCTCCCATGAATAGCATGAGGCTTTTAATGGCTTATTCTGTTAAATTTCTAAGAGGTATTTACATGCATGTCTCCATCCATTCTTATGTATTTATATATTTAACTTCTAAATTTTATTTCTTACATTTTTTTACGCTCAAATCTTTCACTTCACACCCAAAAAAAAAAATGCCACTATTTTAATTTTTAAGAAATGAAACATTTATTTTTTTCCTTCGCAAGTGATGTGGCATATTTGTAAATTTTGAAGTTTAGGTGTTAGATGTATGGATACATAAGAATTCTATGGTCGCATTTGGATTATGATTCGCATATTAAGTTAGTCGTGAGTTGATATCAAATCTTATTTTTTTTTACCCAAAAAAAAAATGTTATCTCAAATATGATTATTCTGTATTTATTTATCTAATAATAGAACAATAATTAACTTAATTCAGTTAATTAAAATGCATGCCATAAACTTGAATAAAAGGAATATACCCCCATATAATATAATATTGCGAATGATGAACTATTGATGCCTTTAAATGCATCATTTATCATTATTATAAATTTAGAAAATTGATAAGCTTCCGACGTAAATAAATAATATTTCAGTTAAATTAGCTTACACACAGCACGCATATCACCCCATTCTCATTAGGGCTGTCAATTTGACTCGTTCGTGAACAGGTCGTGTTCGGCTCATTAGGCTTAACGAACGAGCTGAACACGAACAAATTTTTAAGCTCGAAATGTAAACGAGCGGAACACGAACAACAGTTTGTTCGCTCGTGTTCGGCTCGAAATGACTTAAAAAAAATTATATGACTTTTTTTATAACAATACATTATTTATATTATAATATATTATATATATTTATGTCTAAGTTTAAATCATAACACCTCATATGATAATGTGGTTAGTGTTTTCTTTTGTATAAATTTGACCCAGGTTTGAATCCACACTTTACATCTATTTTTCTCAATTTTAGTTTAACGAGCCAATTTTGAGCCGAACATAAACACAAATATTTAAATCAAGCTGAACATGAACACACTGTTCACGAGCCTATTTCTAACACGAGCCGATCTCGAACATGAGCTATTTCGAACAAGCCGAACACGAGCAAAGCCTGAGCTCGCTCAAGCTGGGCTTGTTTACAGCCCTAATTCTCATAACACCTCACTTTTGTTAATACATAGGAATTGGGAGGCTAGTCTTTAAATACCCCACCAAAAAAAAATCTAAATATTGTAAAGCCAAAATTAAATTTTCAATTAAGCACAAAAAATTTATATTAAAAAAATATCAAAATGATATAAGGCCAAAATTAAATTTTCGATAAAACCATAAAAAATACATGCCATGCTAAATCCCTAACAATTTGTGAGCGGTTTCTGCAAAGCATTCTGCACGGCATCAAAATTTGATCCAGAAAGTTTCAGCTGAAATGAGACGAACACAGATCGATCAGTAATTCAAGTGTGGGTACATTGATTAAAACCCTAATTATAATCAAATTACATGCATAGACTCTAGAAGAGACATTATTCAAATTTAAAAAAAAATAATAATTTAGAAGAGAATTCCATGCTGTACTGAAATTTAAGAAAATATAATATAATCCATTCCTAAAAAGAAAATTATTAAAAAGAAATATTTTTGCCTTTCGAGGCATAAAATAAAGAAAAATAATCATACCATGTAAAATAGAAAAAATTGGCTCCCAAAAGTGCAATATTTCTTTACTGGTCAGCATGCCTTCGCTTGTGCCTGCGAGGATGGTTATGTGAACGGCTGCTCCTAACACGTTTTGCAGCCTTTTTGCTGCTCGTTTAAACGATTAAAACCCAATTAGAATTATAGAATAGAAAAAAAAGAACAGAATGATTCTGGTGGAGGTTGGTCAACCAACTAACCCAAAGAGTTGTGATAGCATCTTGTAAATCAGAAATACAGGTAAGGCGAATGAAGCAGAGACCTGCAATAAGATTTAAAAAAAAAAATCAAAAGATATTATATATATTCATATGGTTTTACTTATCAACTTACATATGCATGAGAATCTGTATTTCATTTTTTAAAAATTAAAATGGAGGTATTTTTAATGTGAAATGAAAGTTTGAAAGATTTGGATAGTATTAATGTAAAAAAAGCAAGGTTGAGGTGCTAGATATGTTTATACATATATATACATATATAGTATATAGTATTAAAACATACCGCAAACCAAACAAACCCTTTAGTTGCAAGAGGTTTGGTTAAATCATGTTTCTCAAGATTCTCCAGAACAATATATTGAGCCTACAAAATTAAGAAAATCAGGTAAAATGATAGAAAATGCTCTTTGCTGCCATGAAAATCAAAGAAAGAGCAAATAGATACTTCTCTAAATAAAGTTTAGATTTTGAATTATGCATTGAAAAGTTTAATGTAGGAGAAATGGGCGACATTCATATTGCACTCACCTAATTATAGGAGGTAGGAGGGGTTTTCTTGTAAAATGACAGGTAAATATAATGTAAATTTAAGAACTCATAAACATACTAGAGCACCATGATGTCATCGATGGACAATGATGGTCCTGCTCCAATTACTAAATTGATTCACCACAAGGGTGAAATCCAGAGGCCATTTTAATGAAGAATGCATGATATGAAAGAATTCAGTTCTGCCATGTAGCCATCTTAAATGCTATATTTTTTATAGAAAAACATGACTTGAGGAAATATACCTGCTGATGATACGTTCCAGAAGTTTCTAGAAACTTCCTGTATCCATAAACTACCACTCCTGTGTAGGGTTTGAATCCAGTAGACGCTTTATCTACACAAGAAGCAGCTAGCTCAACATAGGGCATTACAAACATCCTTGCTCCCTGAAACCAGATGTAGCATGTAAATGATCATATAACTTTACTGTAGCCTATTAAAAATTAATGGGGGCATTTACATACATAGCACATAATTCAAACATATATTTACATATCTCACACCTAATTTTCATATTTATACACACAACACTCAAACCCTTAATATCAAATCAAAAATAGCACTATTACCACTTTTTAAAAGTGAAATACACATTTTCATACATAGCTTTAAAACAACAGAATGCTATGTAAATAAAAAGTTTAGGTGTGAAATGTAAATACATAAGAATTGTGTACTAAGTAAGTAAATTTCCCAAATTAATAATGTTTCACGTAATAAAATAAAGGCCACTACAGCTAGTTTTATGATAGAAATTTGGAATTACTTCAACTAAAGGGTTAGCAGACTCCTGGAGAGCAAAAATATGGGGTTTGGCGGTATTTCTGCAAAACTCAAATATTTCAACTGTTTTTGTAAATGTCTTTTCCATACGAGGTTTAATAGTTTTTCTAAAAGCAATCCATCTGGACTTTGCAGCAGCAATCCATCTCTGTGAAAAGAAAAAACAGCATAAACTTAATATGCAAACTTTTTTTTTTATGCTCTAAAAAAGGTAAGAACGACTGAGTAGACTGAATACATAAAAGGGAGATTTACATAAATACCACAATTCTTATATATTTGCCCATCTAACACCTAAAGTTTGATATTTACACTTATTAGACCTTAGTGTCGTGAACCTATGCATGAAAAAAATATATATCACCTTTAAAAAGATAATGACGGTTGTATTTTTTATGTGATGTTAAAGATTTGAGTGATATGCATGTAAATATAAATGTTTTGATGTAATATAAGTAAATACATAAGAATTGTGTGGTATGCATGCAAATGCCCTTGTATACAAAGGATCATTACAGCATGGCATCAGCATCCCATAAAATACAAAAACAATGTGAATGCTGATGTTAATGAAAAACTAACAAGGGTAAAAATAGATGAACCAAAAGAAACAATTCTATACAAATATGTAATTTCATTCAGCTTATATTCATCAACATACAACTTTTGCTGTCTCCAGATGCGGTTCAACCCATTTCTGCGCTTGGCCCAATTTCTCTGAAACCTGAGACAATGAAAACCTGAACTTCAACATTTTATAGTCATATCCCTGTTCCAAATTATAGGTCTTCGCAAAAGCGACAAATTCGTATTGCTTGATTGAGCACCTTTAGCACTGAAACAACCAAAGCAGGTTTTATGTGCTCTTTCCAGTTGGCTGCTACGATTTCCTGCTAGTCGTAAAAGCATACTTAGAAAAGAGCTGACACAAGATTTAAGAAAATACCACTCAATTTCTTTGTATTTACACATCTAACATCTAAAGTTCAATTTTTATATATATCGCTTTACATATGCATCAAAAGGTGTATTTCACATTTTAAAAGTTATAACAATGGTATTTTTTGTGTGATATGAAAGATTTGGGTGGTATAAATGTAAATGTAAAGTTTATGTGTTAGATATGAATAGTAGGACTTGGGTGGTATGTATGTAAATGTCTCTTAAAGTAACCAACCTATACAACAGCTTACCTGAGTTCGCGCTATACGATATGCAAGCCAAGGTGGAAGCCATGCTCTATGAACCTTACAAAAAGGATTCAAATTAATGTTCATGTCTAGCAAAGTTGTTTGGAAGAGAAAGGAAAAAAGATAATAGGCTATAGACTCAAAAGCTGGAAAATTGCATATAAAACAAAAGTTTTAGTTGTTGTCATACCATCATGTGAGTTTTATAAATTAAACCAATTAATTTAGAGCCTGTTTTTAAAAAACGTGTTTGTTTTGTATATATTTTTACATGTTTTTATTTTCTATTTCTTAAAAAAAATTAACGGTCGATTTTTTTTTTTTTTTTTGTGTTTTGAGTAGTTTTAAAATTTTCATGGTAACCAAATTTATTTTATTTTAGATCAAAACATAAATAAAATAAAACAAGAATGAAAAATAAAAAACAAAAAAAATAAAAGGCCCCTTAGCATTTCAATAAACATTATAAAAAATAAAATAAAATTAATGAGTGGCTAATTGTTGAAACTAATACGAGTCAAAAACCAACAGAAACACCTCGATGAATCAAAAATCAATTGGATAGCATCGAAAAACCACTCAAACATCCAATTTGGAAGATCCCCATAAAAACACTCAAAACTCATCTAAACTACGAAGATTACAGCGCATCAGAAAAACACAATTTCTATAAATCCTTTGATAAGAACGAAACTCAAGAAAAGTAAATAGAACATAACTCTTCAAATAATCGAAAAATGGAATAAATATGGCTCGTAAGCTCACCTTTTTTAGTTCCTGTAAGTTTGTCGTCGCTTCCAACCGTACCCTCGCTAACTCCTCCTAACAGGTTTATAAATTGAAACTAGGTATCACATAAAAACAGATAAAACTCAAATAATATTATTTTTTTTTGGGAAATTTACATACCTGGCACACAATTCTCATGTATTTACACATATCTCACACCTAAACTCATATTTACTCATATAGCATTTTGGTGTGCGTCACTTCTAAAAAGTAATAATAGTGCTCTTTTTTATTTGATATTAAAGATTTCAGTGACGTGTGTAAATATGAAAGATTAGGTGTGAGATATGTAAATACATAAGAATTGTGTCCCATGTATGTAAATGCCCCTTATTTTATTTAAGAAGTTTAAGCAAACCTCTGCCATTTGAAGAGCACTTCCGGTTTTTTGAATTTTCTGCTTCTGCTCAACACCCTTTTTCTCAAGCTAATATAATGGTTGGCAAAGTGTTAAATCATTAGTATAACTAAAAAAGTGATTCTTCCATTGTAAGCAACACTAAATCCTACAGAATATCAAAATAAACTTAAATAAGAAAGCGGGCTCAATTGGTACAGTTGTGTTTTTGTTTTAATGCAATAAAATTAGAGAAAAGTGTCAAAATAGTCTCCTTACACTTTGCAAGGGTTAGTCTCAGAGTTTATAGAGATGTTAATTTAATCCCCAGACTATTTTAATATGGGTTCAAATAGTACCAAGCACTAACTATTTTAGCCCCTAGTAAAACAATTCAGGCAATAATTTAGCATTTTTATAAACTCTGGGACTAAGATGATCAAATGTAAATAGCTAGGGACTATTTGGCACTTTACTCAATAAAATTATCATGCTCTTATATAGAAATATAAACCACTTTATAAGCCAATCCATATGTTCATGCAAATAGAGAACATAGAGAAGTTTACTTGCAAATAGGGGTGTAAACGAGCCGAACACGAGCGAGCCCAGGCTTAGCTCGTGTTGGGCTCATTTATATTTCGAGCTCAAAAAGTGTGTTCGTGTTCGGCTCAATTGCTTAGCGAGTCGAACACGAGCCGTTCACGAACAAATAGTCGTTTTGACAACCCTAATGACGTAGCCATAAGATGTTAAGGATTGGGACAATATTTAAAACATCATTTGAAACTAATTTAATAATTTTTATTTTATTTTCTTCATAATACTTTTAATTGATTATAAATCTTTGTAACCTTGTAGTCAACTAAATTTTTTTTAAATACTCCTCATCAAAGATATATATATAATTGATTAGTAGTCTTTCGAGCCAAAATGAGCTGAATACGAACGGACAAATATTTGTTTGTGTTGTTCGTGTTCGGCTCGTTAACTCAGCGAACGAGCCAAACACGAGTTGTTCGCGATCCACGAGTAGTTTTGACAGCCCTACTTGCAAAATAGTAATCTTTTAAGCATATTCAATTTGCACAATTTTAATTTTTTTTTCTTTTTTTTGAAGGGTGTAATTTATAATGATTCAGCATGCTATTATGTTGCATGATCTTACACAAATGATGATTGTCTTCAGAGAATTGATAAATGAAATTTTCTTCCATTTTATGATGACTTTTACAAGTTTGAGGTCTGAAAAATAACTAAGAAACTCCTAGAAGACTTTATGAGGCAACAACATATTGGAAACAACAGCTGAGAAGTTCCTAGAGGGGTACAAAGTTGAGCAGCTCCTTGAGAACTTTATGAAGTAATAAAAAGCGCAGTTGAACCATGCAACACACATCGGGTCAACAACAATAGCTATTCCTTCCTTTAAACATGGAATGAATAATGGAGAAATGAAAAACAAAACAACCTTTCCATCCATTAAGAGAAAATTTACCCAAGCTTAACAAAAAATACAAGGAAGATTTACATGCATACCACTCAATTCCTATGTATTTACATATCTACAACCTAAACTTCAATTTTTACATACATACCAACTTACCTCTGCATTAAAAGGTGTATTTCAATTTTTAAAAGTTAAAATGGTGGTATTTTTTATGAGATGTGAAAGATTTGGGTTGTATAAATATAAAAAGAAAATTTTAGGTGTTCTATATGTAAATACATAGGAATTGGGTGGTATATATGTAAATGCCCCAAAACACAAATAACGATGATGGCATTGAAGGCATGGGTGAGATAAATACCACTATGTATGAACCTAGATATTATTAACCGGTAAATAAACTAGCACAGTACAAGTCTATAGACAATGTAGTAAGTTCCTTGTGTTCTTTATGTTATGAAAAAACGACGACAATAAAGCGAAAAATAGATCGAGAAAAATCACACCAGAAAAGGCGACACAAGATTTACGTGGTTCGGCAAATTGCCTACGTCCACGGAGCTGCAGAGGATTTTATTAGCTTTGAGGATTACACCGTCGACCACGTCGACTTACAAGAAAGAATT
>JXCR01145566.1:88896-102087 GCA_002079205.1 Phalaenopsis hybrid cultivar | reverse complement strand
CTCTCTCTCTCTAGACCGAGAGTCACACCAAGAAGAAGAAAAAGATAACTTTAAACTGTTTGGAGAGTCATCTTAATCCCTATAATTGTGAGACCCTTTTAAATATTCACAGTATCCAGCTTGTTTTGGTAATCCTTAATTTCGTGATTCCATGGAATCATGCTTTAATGACCCATATAAAGCTCATTAAGGCAAGCTATCAAATTCATTGTCTTTTTCTCTATAACAGGAGGGGCGGGAAATTAATCTGGTAAAACTTAATTAACTAAGTTTTCCTTAATTCTTCATGTCAATAGAAGGCAACTGCTTTAAATAAAGATTGAGAATCATCAAGCTATGACAGAGAATAAAATACATAAGGAAAAGAATTAAGAGCAGATAAATTAGAATCAATTTATCAAAGAATCTGTCGTAATAGGAAGTGGACCAGGTCTCCACCTTCCTCAACACTTTACTGGTCATAGATAAAACTAAAAGAAGATGACATATCCTTTGAACCAATTTAACAGAGCAAGCAATGCGGCTATTCCTGATAAAAAAAAGGGGCGTTTAGATATATAACACCCAATTCCTATGTATTTACATATCTAACACCTAAATATACATTTTACATTTGTACCAACAAAATCTTTCATATCACATAAAAAAATAACATCATTTTAACATTTAAAAAGTGAAATACACATTCTCATTCATAGGTAATGTGGCATGTATGTACAAATTGAAGTACAGGTGTTAGATATGTAAATACATAAGAATTGAGTGGTATGTATGTAAATTTTCCAAAAGGAAAACAGGCAAAAAGAACAAGATGCTGGGAAGGGAGAAGAAAACCATCAAAACAATTTGCATTAAAACAAGAGCTGTTAAGGAAAATAAATTAAGTGTAACAATTAAACATTCTGAACAGCAAAGAAGACTTACACTGCGTAATTTAACATCTACTTCTTGCACTTTCTTCTCTGCTTCTATGGTTTGGGCTTCCAAGTCATGTATTTTCCTGTTTTGCATGTCTATTTTACCTTTAAGCTCCTCAACCTGCCCAAGCAATCAAATTGAAACATCAGCTATCAAGGCTAGGCATTCCCAAGTCCTATGTATTTACATATCTAACAACTAAACTTTACCTTTAAACCATTAATATTTCATATCACATCAAAAATACCATTATTTAAACTTTTTAAAAGTGAAATAGACATTTTCATGATAGGTAAGATGACATTTATGTAAAAATTAAAATTTAGGTTTTAGATATGTAAATACATAGGAATTAAGTGGTATGTATGTAAATTTTCCTTATAACCAAAACAGTGTTCTCTTTTGCTTAACCTTCTTCTCAAGTTCATAGGAATGCGCATTGACTCTTCCCACCAGTTCTACTCCATCCACAGCCCCCTTTTTCTGCTGAAGTTTATAGCACAAAATCTCATAACTAATTCAATAATAAAAGCAAAAGCTTTCCATGACAAAAAATGCATTCTTGCCTCACCTGCAATAATTCCACCGTCTTCTGCAGTGATACAACATTCGCTGCCATTTCATGAATCGCGCTCTCCAACTGTAAAATTTTTTCATCCTTGCTTTTCAAATCCCTCGCTTTCTCCGAACTCGTAGACTCTTAAACAAGAAAGAAACAACAAAATTACAGACTATATACACTCCAAAAAGCAACCTGAAACAATCTGATAAAATAGCTCGATCCCTCATTCCAATGTCCATCAGATGCGCATCAGACGCTTCGGAGCGAACGAAGAGTAACAAAAGATGAAGGAATGGAGAACAAGAATCTGACAAAACACCAAGCAGGGAAGAACAGAACAAACCTAAAGACGAGATCTTGCAGTCGAGTTGCTCGATCTCAAACTTAAGAACCGAATCGGAGTCCTCGGATCTCGACATATCGACATTAATAACACCGGCTTCCTCACTCGCCCGGTTTCCAGTAATCACCAGTGCGAAAAAGACCGACAACATCAAAACCTTTGGAGACGCCATTAAGAAGCAGGAGGAGCAAGGAAGTGAGAGGGTATCAAGGGAGTAAGTACTTTCTACCCTCCTATGGCTGATGGCGGCGATCGCCGGATCGGTGAGGTTGATGGAACTGTGCAGCAAAAAATTTTGAATATATATATAAGTAGGCGTTAACAGTTTCTTTATTTACTTTTAAATTATTTTCAAATTAAAAATAAAAAAAAACATTTAAAATGTAAATTAAAAAAAAAATTGGTGAAAGAACTTAAATTTAATTTATAAGTTGAATATTTATATTTTTTTCTATTTTTCTTATAATAAAAAGTAATTAAAAAATAATCTCAAATAAAACCCAAATGATCTTTAAATTTTTTATTATTTTTCTACAATTCACACTTTATTTTTTTATAGAGTGTTAGTCTGACCTACTTATGAAGAAAAAAATATTATTTAATAAAGCAAAAAATTACATTTGGAAATTTGATTTTATATATCTCTCTTATATATTTATTTCGCACCTAAAAATTTGGTTTGAATGACATTATCCTTAAAAAATGATAGTTTCTTATATTTGTTAACTATTATTTTTTTTTAAACTCATCGGACTATATTTGATAAATTTTATTTCTTTTTTCAAAACTAAATTGCTCGTATAAAAATTTATTGTTCGTTGATAGTTTAATAATTCCAATCTGGATTGAGCTCGAATCTAGATGAGTTGAGCTTGAACATAATTCTAAAAGTTGAATAGAATTCAACCCATTTCAGACATGACTTGAACCTAGATTCGGATATGATTCAAACATGACTATGAACTTCGATTCAATCGAAGCTTTAAGCCTTACTTATTCAAGTATTATAATTGAGAGCGAGAAATGTTTCAAATGTGACAAAAGATTGACCCTTGGGTTCGAACCATACGATGTATAGTGTGCTGTGAGATTTGAATTGAGATTTGTAACAATTTAAATTCAAGCAACTTCAAATCTTTTTTTAGAAAGCTTTGACTTCAAGATATTGTTTATGATTAAGCTTTAATTAAACTTTTTAACAGGTTTCTTCACAAAATTTAAATGATACTATTTATGATCATAAATGATTCTAATAGTAAGGTGTTCAAAGTCATTTATTTAACAATTAAGTTGCTATAAGGGTGCAAGCTTATTTGATTAGCTAATCAAACAATCATAAACAGAGTAAGGACATCAATTGAATTTAAAATTAGACTCAACAAAGCATTCAATCTCCTGTGTTGGCTCTACACAACAATAAGCCAAGAAATCTCCAAATATAATCATAAATATAAATTCCATTCAAAATAAGTCTGCAAAAATTTTATTGGAACCCACAGCATTATATTCTTTCACCCTTTATTGGTGAATAAATATTCTTTTAAGGAATTATGTTATAATTTGATAATAGTTAATCTTAATATAGTTTAACAACCTTTGAAGCCTTTCTAGGATCAAAAAATAAAATTCAAAATAATTTAGCTCTAAACTTATCTTATGGCTATAATAAGATAATAGATTATATCAATCATGTTTTATCATATTAATCCTATAGTTTTAAAATTTTATAAACAATAAAATAAACTTAGGATTGTTTTTATTCAATTTAATTCTACTTCAAAGATTGAATCAAAAAAGTGTTTATAGCACACTCCCTCTTCCTCCTCTTAATCCAAGTTGATCCAAGGCTTCCATCCATGAAGAACTAAGCCACAAGCTCCTCTCATCCTTCCAAAATTAATCGATATTTCCTCTCTCTCTCTCTCTCTCTCTCTCTATCTCCCCCCCTCCCTTCCTCTCTCTCTCTACATGAGAACTTGATATGGCCTTAAACATGAATAATAACTTACAAGCAAAAGCTCCTCAATAACTGCGCTGGCCACAAGATTATATATAACAAGCTATTAACTATTGTTTCAATATTTTATCTATGGCTTCCTATACTTGACAATTACTATGCAAGTGTTGTAAGGATTTATTTGGGGATAATAAGTATTGAGCTCATTTTACTTTGTCTCCTCTCTCTCCAAATTCTTATTTGTTCTCATTTCACTGTTGGTCAGTCATAAAGAGAGACAACAGATCAATATCTTGTTAGCTAACATATGCTTTATTTCTTAGCATAAGACCCACTTAAATTACTTTTTGTAGCACTCATAAGTTTATACTAACGATTAAAAACTAAACTTCATTAACCTCTAGGGCCACTTGCATTCATACCACACAATTTTTATATATTTACATATCTAACACCTAAACTTTCTTATTTGCATGCATAACACTCAAATATTTAATACTACATCAAAAATACCACCATTACTCTTTTAAAAGTGAAATTCACGCATAAATTTAAGACACTAAAATTCTATAAATGTAAATACTAAACTTTAGGTGTTAGAGATATGTAAATATATAAGAATTGTGTGATATGTATGAAAATTTTCTTAACTTCTATTGATATTTCAAAGATAAGCCCAAGCACATCCTCGACAGTCACACACCCCTTCTTATCCAACATCAAAGAAAAAGGGGTCGTCAAACTCATCCTCAACAATCATGAATCCAATATCTTCATACTTATGATTTCAAATTCTCATATCACTATCTCTCATTTTAAAAAACAAAGAACTCTTCCTAAATCTCAAGCATCTAGTTATTTAACAAATGAAGCTTAAGGGAGTAGGAACGTTGCTCCGCTAACAAAAATTCAATTTTTTTTAAAAAAAAATCATAAACAAAATGAGGTGATGTCAATAAAAACTAGAGGCATTTACATGCATACCACATAATTCTCATGTATTTAGATGTCTAACTCCTAAACATTCATATTTACACGCATACCACCTAAACACTTCACATCAAAAATACTACCATCACTAACTTATCAAACTTTGGATGTTTGATTTGCAAATACATAGGAATTATATGAAACATATGTAAATTAGTGTAAAAACTAATATCATCAATATGATCATTACTTACAAGCAAACACAAAGGTGGATGTAAAAGCCCGGGGGCAATTCCTCATTAAATTTTCCTAGGTTGCTCATCATTAACCATCTCACATATTTTTTTTTTAGAAGAATGCAAGTCATAAATTTAATGCAGACAATATTCAATCACAGAACCTTAATCCATTTTCTTTAGAATTTTGAATATGAATCCATATCAGGATCTGAGCCTTTACAAGGAAACCTAACGGTTGTTTCTTAGAGCTTCCTTTTTTTTTTTTGGAAATTTCTGCTTTTGACGACATTTTTGCTCTACTTTTTTTATGGCTGAGATATGGTTTTCCTGCTTTACAGGCCCCTTAATGGTAGTGGGCTTTCTTTTTTAGTTCCTTTGGGGATAAGTATTCATACTAGCTTTCAGAGTCATGCCTACAACCATTGGTGCGGTTTCCTAAGTTCTTTTTGCTTTAATTTTTTATACTTTTGCATGTTTATTAACGCTGTCTGCTTCACTCGCATTTGCTAGATTTCTTAAAATTCCATAAATCATAAATATAATATAAGAGTGATAAATACTGTGTAACATAAACCAAAAAATGAAAAAAGGGGGCAAGTACATGCATACCATATGTTTACTTATTTAGCACCCAAACTTTCATATTTACATGCATAGCACTCAAATCCTTAACATGACATCAAACATACCATCATTATGAAATTTTAAGATTGAAATACGCCATCTCATGCATAGTTTTATAACACTAGAGTGTTATAAGTGTAAATATAAAACTTTAGGTGTTAGATATGTAAATACAAAAGAATTGTGTGGTATGGTATGTATGTAAATTTCCCAAAAAAAATGTTATAAACAGTGAATGAATAAGACAAATAATATACACATGCTACATATCATTAATCCAATGAAACAAAATACTTTTTGGAGACAATGCATTTACTCTTAACTTTTTTATCCCAACATTTTTACTATAATGTCCATAAATAATTTGTCACTTTCATATCAGTCTTAAATCTAAAGTCATTATCTCGGTACATATAGTGAACAATAAACAATCCCTTCCTACCAAAACACTGCTAACAAGCATATCTCACCTCAGTTTTTTGTGAACAAAATCACAGAACCTAAGCCACCTTTTCCAAATCATTAGTGTTTCTTCTCTTTCATTACAGCAAGTTCATATTTGTGTTAGCTCTCCAGATATGGGATGCACAGCTTCAAAACGTGACGATGAGGAAGCCGCGAGGCTTTGCAGGGACAGAAAGAACTTTATAAAGCAGGCAATGGAGCAAAGAAACAGGTTTGCTTCTGATCATATCGCTTATGCTCACTCATTAAGAAGAGTTTCAGCTGCTCTCAGTCAGTTTACAGATACTGATTGCGACCATGACTTTTTCTTCACCTCAAACTNCTGCTTCACTCGCATTTGCTAGATTTCTTCAAATTCCATAAATCATAAATATAATATAAGAGTGATAAATACAGTGTAACATAAACCAAAAAATGAAAAAAGGAGGCATGTACATGCATACCATATGTTTACTTATTTAGCACCCGAACTTTCATATTTACATGCATAGCACTCAAATCCTTAACATGACATCAAACATACCATCATTATGAAATTTTAAAATTGAAATACGCCTTCTCATGCATAGTTTTATAACACCAGGGTGTTATAAGTGTAAATATAAAACTTTAGGTGTTAGATATGTAAATACAAAAGAATTGTGTATGTAAATTTCCCAAAAAAAATGTTATAAACAGTGAATGAATAAGACAAATAATACACACATGCCACATATCATTAATCCAATNCCCACAAGGCTCTCGGCCAAGGCAAGGAACAGGGACAAAAAGGCTCCCAACTAAAGCAGGGGACAACTGCCAAGACCCACAACCAAAGGCAACCCAAAGCACAAGCAAGGCCCACAACCACTGCAACCCAAGGCGCAAGCAAGGTCCACGGCCACAACAACCCAAGGCACAAGCAAGGTCCACGGCCACAGCAACCCCAGGCACAAGCAAATGAAACCTGTAGTTAGGATAATAAAGGGGCCCAAAAGAATTAAGAGAGCTCATAGCTTAGGGAACATCAACTACCAAAGCCTATAACCAAAAGCCACCCAAGACACAAGGGGCTCACGGCCAAAGCTAATCAAAACCAAAGCCAATCGNCGAGAACCAGTTCATGAGAATCTGTGATTCTGCCCGTGAGGTTTCGGTAATCCTAGAAGCAAGCAGAGTTCGGAATTCTACTGTTTCAAGTGAGCTCGCAGGTAAAGTTATTCATGATAAGCAATTCTTAACATTTGTTGATAATATTTATGTTTAAGTAAAGTGTCAAAACAGTCCCCTAACTATTTAAAGGATTCATTTTAGTCTCTGAATATATAAAAGTGCCAAATTAATCCCGAGACTCCTTAAATTGAGTCTGAAATAGACATCGTTGAGACTATGTCAGCCTATATTAAAAGATTTTAGGACTAAAATGACTCCCTGTAAAGAGTCAGGAGACTATTTTGATATTTTTCTCATTTATATTTATAATGTTGTACTGAAACTATAAGGATAAAACCATGGTTATCTAGCAACAGCAAGGATGATGAACCCAGTTACTTTTGTTCGTCCATCAACATCAAAAATCGGGCAATCCTCTTCTAGTTCAAAGGAGGACAACAATGGCCTCTACTGCATGATCCCAGTAAGCCATAAAGCCACTCTGGATAGACTATATGAATGGGAGAAAAAGTTGTATGAAGAAGTAAAGGTGATTCCTGTAATTATGAGGATTAGCTCAAGAATTAAGTTTTGTTTGATGATTTACTACTAAAATTCTTACTGACAGGCCGGAGAATGGGTGCGAGTCGAATATGAAAGGAAATGCGAGCAGCTGAGTCATCATGACATTTATGGAGAGGAACCGTCTGCCATAGAACGAACAATAGTGGCCATAAGAGAACTTCACACCCACGTTAAAGTTCATATCCGTACAGTAGAATCAATTTCTAAAAGGATTGAAGCATTGAGGGATGCAGAATTGTGTCCTCAGCTTATGAAGCTAATCCAAGGGTATATATCTCTTAACTTTATGAGTATCAGTCAAATGTTGCATATAATTTTGGAAATTTACATACCTAGCACACAATTCTTACGTATTTACATTTCTCACACCTAAACTTTCATATTTAAATACATAGCATTTGGTGTTTTGAACCTATGCATGAAAAGGTATTTCACTTTTAAAAAGTGATAATAGTACTATTTTTATGTGATATTAAGGATTTGAGTGCTATGCGTGTAAATATAAAAGTTTAGGTGTGAGAAATGTAATTGTGTGCTGTATATGTAAATGCCGCTATAATTTTTTTGGATTTTAGATTCATGGTCTCATGAACTAATTTGAAAATAACGACTTGGTAGCTTATGAATGGAGAGATAAACACCTGGAATAGAAAAGGAATAAATTATAATGCTGCAAATAAATTTTTAATCGACTCTTCAAATAATAGATTTTTGAATAAGCTTAACCAATATACAATTGCATTGCTAAATAAGGTAGGAACTACAGCATAAGGAAAAGTAAATTTTACAATAATACCTTAGGACTTTAGGAAAATCTCATGCGCATGAAGTCTTTGAAAAATTGCATGAACATGAATTTTTTAAAACCTTAGAATAAGAAATTGCACGTGTAATAAATGCAGGTCAAGTTGCCTACCCAAATCCTAATTTAAAACAACTTTGAATAACNCTGCAAATGAATTTTTAATCGACTCTTCAAATAATAGATTTTTGAATAAGCTTAACCAATATACAATTGCATAGCTACATAAGGTAGGAACAACATAAGGAAAAGTAAATTTTACAATAATACCTTAGGACTTTAGGAAAATCTCATGCACATGAAGTCTTTGAAAAATTGCATGCACATGAAGTCTTTGAAAATTTGCATGAACATGAATTTTTTAAAACCTTAGAATAAGAAATTGCACGTGTAAATAAATGCAGGTCAAGTTGCCTACCCAAATCCTAATTTAAAACAACTTTGAATAACAAATAAAATTAGCTATTTCCAATTCTCTGGAATTAAGGTAATATTATTTATGATTGGCTATTTTAATTACAAATCACCCTTGTAAGGATCAAAGAAGGATTTGGGAGTAGACAAATCAGTTTAATATGTTGTTTTGGTGTATAAAACGCAATCAAATACGGAAATATAAATGACTTTCTAAATTGTATGCTTGTGCTTACTCACCAACCATTCATGCATTCACAATGTCTCNGATCAAAGAAGGATTTGGGAGTAGACAAATCAGTTTAATATGTTGTTTTGGTGTATAAAACGCTATCAAATACGGAAATATAAATGACTTTCTAAATTGTATGCTTGCGCTTACTCACCAACCATTCATGCATTCACAATGTCTAGAAAGTGGTAAGTTTCAAGGCGTGAATGTTTCATTATAGATCATCCTATTAATCTAGATTTTTGCCAATATCTATTCATTTGGTGTCTATCAAGGAAATCCATGGTAGCTTATACATACTTTTAGGCTTTAGTTGGCTATGTTGTGATATTGTTGGGTGTTGTGCTTATTTATATAAAACAAAGCCACCATAAGTACTGCACAGCTGAATAAGCTACTTCGTAATTCATTATCTATAGTTATGGAATCATGAAGATGCGATTAACTATAGAGCTTTTTATCCCTATCTTTTACACCAACCAAAATTAATCTTTATTAATTTTTAAAAGTGATGGCCCNGCACAGCTGAATAAGCTACTTCGTAATTCATTATCTATAGTTATGGAATCATGAAGATGCGATTAACTATAGTGCTTTTTATCCCATATTTTTTACACCAACCAAAATTAATCTTTATTAATTTTTAAAAGTGATGGCCCTTGAGAATGTTTTCCAATTGTACAAAGCTAAAAACTAATTTTTTTAATATAAGACTTCCATTGATATTATTTAAATCAATACTTTCAAATTTCNTTGAGAATGCTTTTCCAATTGTACAAAGCTAAAACTAATTTTTTTATTATAAGACTTCCATTGATATTATTTAAATCAATCCGTTCAAATTTCACTAAAAATTAATAATAAAGCCCACATCAACCAAGGCTAGAGTTAAGAACATTTATTAGAACACGCACTATGGAGATGATTATAAAATTGATAGCCGCTAAAAGTTGAGGCTTAAGAACTCCTTGTTTATGGTAAGTTAAGATATGAGGTGCAGCACAGACGAGCGTTTAGAGACCAACCATAAAATAGATACATTAATAAGTTTTTATCTTTAAGCCAGAGAATGTTAAGATATGGGGATCATTTTTTGACCTAACCTCTGGGAGCATGTTACCTAAAACTATCTATCTAAGCCCCACAAGTTTATTGCATGTNATATGTAATTGTGTGCTGTATATGTAAATGCCGCTATAATTTTTTTGGATTTTAGATTCATGGTCTCATGAATTAATTTGAAAATAACGACTTGGTAGCTTATGAATGGAGAGATAGACACCTGGAATAGAAAAGGAATAAATTATAATGCTGCAAATGAATTTTTAATCGACTCTTCAAATAATAGATTTTTGAATAAGCTTAACCAATATACAATTGCATTGCTACATAAGGTAGGAACTACAACATAAGGAAAAGTAAATTTTACAATAATACCTTAGGACTTTAGGAAAATCTCATGCACATGAAGTCTTTGAAAAATTGCATGCACATGAAGTCTTTGAAAATTTGCATGAACGTGAATTTTTTAAAACCTTAGAATAAGAAATTGCACATGTAAATAAATGCAGGTCAAGTTGCCTACCCAAATCCTAATTTAAAACAACTTTGAATAAGAAATAAAATTAGCTATTTCCAATTCTCTGGAATTAAGGTAATATTATTTATGATTGGCTATTTTAATTACAAATCACCCTTGTAAGGATCAAAGAAGGATTTGGGAGTAGACAAATCAGTTTAATATGTTGTTTTGGTGTATAAAACGCTATCAAATATGGAAATACAAATGACTTTCTAAATTGTATGCTTGCGCTTACTCACCAACCATTCACGCATTCACAATGTCTAGAAAGTGGTAAGTTTCAAGGCGTGAATGTTTCATTATAGATCATCCTATTAATCTAGATTTTTGCCAATATCTATTCATTTGGTGTCTATCAAGGAAATCCATGGTAGCTTATACATACTTTTAGGCTTTAGTTGGCTATGTTGTGATATTTTTGGGTGTTGCGCTTATTTATATAAAACAAAGCCACCATAAGTACTGCACAGCCGAATAAGCTACTTCGTAATTCATTATCTATAGTTATGGAATCATGAAGATTCGATTAACTATAGTGCTTTTCATCCCATATCTTTTACAACAACCAAAATTAATCTTTATTAATTTTTAAAAGTGATGGCCTNATGATGATGATGTAGATGGGCTTAGGCAGATTAGAGAAGAAGAAGGAATTCCTGAACTAGAAGATGTGGATGGTGAAGAAAATAAAGAAAATTTAAAGTTTTGGAAGGGTGAGNCGTTGTTGTCATCACTTGTCGGCTGCCACCAGCGGCCACCGACTGCCACTAGCAACCGCCCCACCGACCACCAACTGCTACTCGCCACGTACCTCCTACAGTCGCCATCTGTCACCCGTCATTTGCTAATGCCATTAGTCGCCAATTGCCACAGTCGACCCCTGCCCACCGATGCCGCCGTCTGCTGCTGCTCGCTATCTTTTGCCCAATTAAATACATTTTCAATCTACTTATAAAAAAAGTACTTCATTAATTTTGTAGTAAACAAAACAACTCGAAAGTATTGAACAATATTTTAATCACAATACCTTTTACATCCCTTACATATCATACAATTCTTATGTATTCACATATCTCACTCATAGACTTTCATATTTACACCTATAACACTCAAAAGGTTAATATCACATTAAAAAAATAGCATTATTATCATTTTTTTTATGCGAAATACACATTTTCATGCAGAGATTTGAAGCAACAAAGTGTTATGTATATAAATACGTAAGTTTAGATGTTAGATATGTAAATACATAATAATTGAGTGCTAGGTATGTAAATTCTCCATAAAAATTTAGGAAAATTTATGTACATACCCAAATAATTCTCTTATATTTACATATCTAATTTCTAAATTTTTATATTTATATTTATAGCTTTTTGGCATGATAAACTTAAATATGTGTATTTATTTATAAAAAAAGAGTGATAGTGCTATTTTAGATCTGATGTTAAAGATTTTGTTGCTAATTCATGTAAAATATTAAAGTTTAGGTGTTAAATATATAAATAAGTAAGAATTGCATGGCATATATGTAAAGGAATTTGAGGGAATAAATAATTGTCGTCTGTGCTGTTATGAGTAAATGCCATATATTTTATATTTTATTATTCAATTTTTTTCTTAAAAAAAATTTATTTCTTACTTCTTTTTTTGACTAATATTGAAATTCTAGCACTGATATGAGGCATAATNTCAATGCTCATTATCTCTTGTTACATGCAGCATATTGTTTTAATTGTTTTTATTATGAAAAAAACATACTTCGATGACTCAGCAAACAACTTATACTCAGTAAGTGTTTCCAACATAATCTTCAAATGTTGTATGCTCGTCAATAGATATGATAAAAAATAACTAAGAAATTATCTAATATATATATTAAATTCATAATGATAATTGGTGCATTGGTGAAACTGAAAAGCGTTACCAAAAACTCATACATATATCTTTCGTTGAATGTTATCTTTGCCACATCATTATCATTAGTATTGAACTAATGGTGACATGAGCTCGAATCAATCTTGGAGAGCATAGATGATCTTTCTCGTTGATAAAAGAAAATCATCAACTCTTAACAGTATTACTGGTTCTTCATAGTTACATATTAGAATTCCCTTTATTCTATACATGCTCTCATGATTCCATCACTCTTCTCTACAAATAACATACTTAATTTAATGAACTTCAACCAATCAGCCCTACAATTAAACTGTCAAATCTTATATTCTTTTGCCGACATTCTATATGGTTCTCTAGCAATTGTTAAGGTATCAAGTAGGATTGTCAAAACAGCTCGTGTTCGACTCGTTCGCTAACTCGTTTGCTAAGTTAACGAGCCGAACAGAACAAAATTCTGTTCGTCCGTTTTGGCTCGAAATACTACTCATCAATTATATATATATATATA
>JXCR01145566.1:68576-88267 GCA_002079205.1 Phalaenopsis hybrid cultivar | reverse complement strand
CATTAGTCGCCAACTTCCACCGTCGACCCCAGCCCGCCGATGCCGCCGTCTGCTGCTGCTCGCTATCTTTTGCCCAATTAAATATATTTTCAATCTACTTATATCAAAAAATATCTATATAAAGTACTTCATTTATTTTATAGTAAACAAAACAACTCGGAAGTATTGAACAATATTTTAATCACAGTACATTTTACATTGCATTCCAAAAGACCCCTTACATATCACACAATTCTTATGTATTCACATATCTCACTCATAGACTTTCATATTTACACTTGTAACACTCAAAAGGTTGACATCACATTAAAAAAATAGCATTATTATCATTTTTTTAAGCGAAATACACATTTTTACNTCACATATCTCACTCATAGACTTTCATATTTACACTTGTAACACTCAAAAGGTTGACATCACATTAAAAAAAATAGCATTATTATCATTTTTTTAAGCGAAATACACATTTTTATGCAGAGATTTGAAGCAACGAAGTGTTATGTATAGAAATATGTAAGTTTAGATGTTACATATGTAAATAAATAATAATTGAGTGCTAGGTATGTAANAATTAAACTGTCAAATCTTATATTCTTTCGTCGACATTCTATATGGTTCTCTAGCAATTGTTAAGGTATCAAGTAGGATTGTCAAAACAGCTCATGTTCGACTCGTTTGCTAAGTTAACGAGCCAAACAGAACAAAAATTTGTTCTTCTATGTTCGACTTGTTTTGGCTCGAAATACTACTCAGCAATTATATATATATATNTATATTCTTTCGTCGACATTCTATATGGTTCTCTAGCAATTGTTAAGGTATCAAGTAGGATTGTCAAAACAGTTCATGTTCGGCTCGTTCGCTAAGTTAACGAGCCAAACAGAACAAAAATTTGTTCTTCTGTGTTCGACTCGTTTTGGCTCGAAATACTACTCATCAATTTTATACATACATATTGATGAGTAATATCTTTAAAAAATTTAATTGACTACTAGGATACAAAGAATTATAATCAATTAAAAGTATTAATAAAAATTATTAAATTTGATTCAAATGATGTTTTAATATAAACAATATTTTTTAAATCTTATCCCAACCCTTAACATCTTATGGTTACGTGATTAGGATTGTCAAAACGACTCTTTGTTCTTGAACAGCTCATGTTCAGCTATCTAAGCAAATTNAAAAGTATTAATAAAAATTATTAAATTTGATTCAAATGATGTTTTAATATAAACAATATTTTTTAAATCTTACCCCAATCCTTAACATCTTATGGTTACGTGATTAGAATTGTCAAAACGACCCTTTGTTCTTGAACAGCTCATGTTCTGCTATCTAAGCAAATANTATATATATATATATATATATATTGATGAGTAGTATTTTTCAAAAATTTAATTGACTACTAGGCTACAAAGATTTATAATCAATTAAACGTATTAATAAAACTTATTAAATTTGATTCAAATGATGTTTTAATATAAACAATATTTTTTAAATCCTGCCCCAACCCTTAACATCTTATGGTTACGTGATTAGGGTTGTCAAAATTACTCTTTGTTCGTGACAGCTCATGTTCGGCTATCTAAGCAAATGAGCCGAACACAAACACACATTTTGAGCTCGAAATTTAAACGAGCTGAGTCTGGGCTTGCTCGTGTTCGGCTCGTTTAAACCCCTGGTATCAGGAACAATGTATCATATAGGAATACATGAGCACAATCAATTACTATGGGATACTAGACAGGTAAAATGAGAAAGATAAGTGAAATATTGAACAAAAATGTGGATAGAAATTTACAGAATTTTATGTGGTGAAAAGTAATGTTCGTTTAGGGAAGGTAAGTATTAACCCGTTTCCATTTCTGCGCAGAATATTCCGGATGTGGAAAACAATGGCGGATAGCCACCGGATCCAAAAACGTATCATCGAAGACGCCAAGCTCCTCCCCTTTACCACGTTCAGCAAAAATCCATCGAAGGCGTCGCACGCTGCCGCGAGCTTAGAGACCGAGGTCCAAAACTGGCGCCGCTGCCTCGCCAATTGGATCAATACATCCAGATCCTACGTGGGAGCGTTAGCCGGCTGGGCCTCCCGCTGCACCTCGCCGGAAGCTTCAGACGCCATCGACAATTCCAATGTCCTCTCCGCCCTCTCCCCATTCCGCGGCGGGGAGATGCCCCCGGTGTTCGGGATGTGCAGGAAGTGGTCGCGGCTGCTGGAATCAATAAGGGAGAAGAGTGCGATGGAGGGAATGGAGTTCTTCGCGGCGGGAATGGCGTCGGTAAGCGTGCAACTGAGGGAGGCTGAGAGGGCGGGAATGNCTCCGCCCTCTCCCCATTCCGCGGCGGGGAGATGCCCCCGGTGTTCGGGATGTGCAGGAAGTGGTCGCGGCTTCTGGAATCAATAAAGGAGAAGAGGGCGATGGAGGGAATGGAGTTCTTCGGGGCGGGAATGGCGTCGGTAGGCGTACAACTGAGGGAGGCTGAGAGGGCGGGAAATCCAGTGACGGAGTTGGCCTCCATGCTGGAGATGGAAAAGATGGTGTTGTGTGCGGGATTTTCGGTGGCGGTGGGATCGATGGCGGTGCTCGCCGGCGAAGCCGTCGAGGGGTATGATGCGCTGGTGAGAAGACGCCGGGGTGAGGGAAGGAGAGGGAAATGAAAGAAACTTGAACGGAAAGGTTAATTAAAGTTGGAGGCCATTTCATTGAGTGAATTACTACTGCTCTGTTGTAAATTTTTTATAAGAATTTGAAATAATTATGTATTTTTATATTAGAATTTATATACAATATATAGTTTTAATGTATTCGGAGTTTATATCGATTTTTATTTTGTTTGAATTTAGAATTTTATCAATTTGATTGAATATGAATTGCATCATTATGTAAAATATTATAGGCAAATCCTCGATGCCCGTTGCTCGTCGTTGCCCGCCCGTCTACTCGTACCCGCACGTCTTTGCATGACACTTTCGTATGCTCTCAGATGTCTGATTGTCGNAAATAATTATGTATTTTTATATTAGAATTTATATACAATATATAGTTTTAATGTATTCGGAGTTTATATCGAATTTTATTTTGTTTGAATTTAGAATTTTATCAATTTGATTGAATATGAATTACATCATTATGTAAAATATTATAGGCAAATCCTCGATGCCCGTTGCTCGCCGTCGCCCGCCCGTCTACCCGTCACACGTCGCTACCACCTGCATGTCTTTGCATGATATTGTATTCTGCTTGCAGATGCCTGATTGTCACCGCCGCCGACCAACTGCCTCTGCCCGCTCGTAGTCGTCNTCCCCCTTCTAAAAACATTAATTATAATACAAATACTTTTATCTTCATGTTCTTAAAAAAGTTTCATAAATTTTATTTAATCTATTAAAAACTCTTTATTGAATCACATCTTTAACATTGTTTTTTTAGCAATATAGCAAAACACTTTTCTTTAAGTTCTTATTGTTACTTTTCCTTATTATGATACTTCTTATATTTTCTTATATAGTAGCCCAAGCACGGTTCTTTTATAACAGTTCGAACTTTAAATGAATGTATTTCTTTTTCTTAGGGTATATAAAAATTTCATTAGTTATGTTCAATTTCTCAAGGAAAGTATATTGCAACTTTGGAATAAATGTAAAAAAATTAAGAAGAATATGATAACAATGATACTCATTTTAAATCTCATGCACGCACTTGCATTGTGCATTTTAAGTATTACAACTGATAACTCCTTAATAACAACACTTTTGTTACCAATAAATAATTGAAATCTTAATTTGATGACATCCAGTAATAGTTGACTATAATTGTTAAGACAATAAAAGACACAAATGACTTTCAAACCATAGCATCTTAACATGGCAATCAAATTGATTAAGAGGATGAAACTATTCATTGTTATTCTTGGATTTAGAATAACTTTAAAATGTATATAAATATGAATATAGTGTTGTATTAAAATGTAATAATTTTTATAGATATGTAACTCTATAGAGCATCTTTTTCTCTTAGGTAATTCTCTAATTCTCGAATTTCTTGCAAAATTATGGTTCAAATATCTTCTCTAAGATGCAATTTAGTGAAGGGTGAGTAGTCGAACATAAGAGTCTCTCACTCTTTGCGTGGACATTCAAATAATAATAATAATAATAATAATAATGGTAAGGAGAAGTTGACACATTCAACGCCAAAATTTTGGGTTGTCTAGCCATTTTATAATTATTATTATGAAGTCAATGATATTCTTTGATTTAGGACTATTTATTTTTCAATTGTCTTGTTATGTGCTCAATCGTGTTCATGTAGTCGACCCCATTTTGTGGAATAAAGGCTTGTTGTCATTGTATTTCTTAGTTGCCTTATGCAACCTTGCTCAAAACTTTAGCTTTAAGTGTTTTTAGGATCTCTTGCGAGTGTTATTTGTCTCAAATTTCTAAAAATCATGCCTCTAGATCAGATTCTACATGGGAATATCTGTGATTCTACTAATAGTTTCTTCCATGTTATTGAAATCATTTTAGCTTGCCTCATGTAATCAAGTTTGCTAATATTCTAATAACTCAACATGGATTTACCTTTCTTCACTCACAAGTATAAAAACAATGAAAATAATATTGACAATATTTATGTTTGTTTTGAAACAAANAATAACTCAACATGGATTTACCTTTCTTCACTCACAAGTATAAAAATAATGAAAATAATATTGACAATATTTATGTTTGTTTTGAAACAAAAAATTAAAAGGTCCATTTCTTCAATAATGGGAACAATTTAGGAGGCAATAGCTTGCATATATTAAGCGGCATCTCACTGACACTTTCTACCGAGCATTTCAACATTCCTTTACCAACCTTGAAATAAACTCTTATTCTTATCACATCAACCATTTAAATAAAGAGTATTTAAAGCAATCAACTCTCATGAAGGGCTTGATGTAATGCCCATGAAGAGTTTAATCAATAACAAATATGAATTAGTATTATATTTCAATCATAATAACAATGGGAAAAACATAATCAACTAGAGAGCGCAAAAAAAAAATCTATTTGAAAACTAATAACAAAGGGCAATATTAAAAAAATATATTGTGAATCATTATGTTGGAGAAAGCCTATAAAGGAGCATATTATCATATATCGAGTAATATTTAAAATAAGAAGTATAACACATACTATCATTAAGTGAGTATCTAAGCCCTAGAATGCCAATGCATAGACTATTAGTTTTGGATTGTGCGACCATAGGCGCGCCAGTTAATAGAACATCAAGTATGATTAAAACTCGAATTTCCCCTAATTGTGGTTTGAANATCGATGGCGGTGCTCGCCGGCGAAGCCGTCGAGGGGTATGATGCGCTGGTGAGAAGACGCCGGGGTGAGGGGAGGAGAGGGAAATGAAAGAAACTTGAACGGAAAGAGTAAGGTTATTTAAAGTTGGAGGCCATTTCATTGAGTTAATTACTGCTCTGTTGTAAATTTTTTATAGGAATTTGAAATAATTATGCATTTTTATATTGGAATTTATATACAATATAAAGTTTTAATGCACTAGAGTTTATGTCGAATTTTATTTTGTTTGAATTTAGAATTTTATGAATTTGATTGAATATGAATTACATCATTATGTAAAATATTATAGGCAAGTCCTCGATGCCCGTTGCTCACCGTCACCCGCCCGTCTACCCGCCACACGCCGCTGTCACCTGCACATCTTTGCATGACACTGTCCTCTGCTCGCAGATGCCTGATTGTCATCGCCGCTGCCGACCAATTGCCTCTGCTCCCCCGTAGTCATTGCTCGTCCCCCTCCCACTTTCACTGCTCACTGCCACTAGCNAGATGTGGTGTAAAGATTTTGTTGCTAATTCATGTAAAATATTAAAGTTTAGGTATTAAATATATAAATAAGTAAGAATTGCATGGCATATATGTAAAGCAATTTGAGGGAATAAATAATTGTCCTCTGTGCTGTTATGGGTAAATGCCATATATTTTATATTTTATTATTCAATTTTTTTCTTAAAAAAAAAATTATTTCTTAATTCTNTGCATGGCATATATGTAAAGCAATTTGAGGGAATAAATAATTGTCCTCTGTGCTGTTATGGGTAAATGCCATGTATTTTATATTTTATTATTCAATTTTTTTCTTAAAAAAAAAATTATTTCTTACTTCTTTTTTTTGACTAATATTGAAATTCTAGCACTGATATGAGGCATAATATAAACAAAGATATAAGAATCATCTAATAATATATATATATATATATAAGAAGTAGATAAAAATTTAAATAAAAAATTTGCATCTGCATCAAGTCCACGTACTTAAAGTTTTTAAATTAATAATATTATTATAAAATAAAATTATATTCATTTTATAAAAACTTTTTTATAGAAGATACAATTTTTGCAAATAGTTTAATGGAATTGCATATTAATGATAGAATAATGTAATANTATATATATATATATATATTAAGTAGACAAAAATTTAAAGACAAGAATTTAAATAAAAATTTGCATCTGCATCAAGGCCACGTGCTTAAAATTTTTAAATTAATAATATTATTATAAAATAAAATTATTTTCATTTTATAAAAGCTTTTTTAGAGAATATACAATTTTGCAAATAGTTTAATGGAATTGCATATTAATGATAAAATTATGTAATATTATAAAAAATCATTTTATATAAATATCAAGTGAGGAGATGTCGCATATTGTTGACTTAGATAACTCTTCATTATTTTTACAAACTCAAAACCTTTAAAAAAATAATGAATAAAAAGATAATAAACAATATAAGGTCATAGATAATCAGNAATGATAGAATAATGTAATATTATAAAAAACATTTTATATAAATATCAAGTGAGGAGATGTCACATATTGTTCACTTAGATGACTCTTCATTATTTTTACAAACTCAAGTCCTTCAAAAAAAATAATGAATAANAATGATAGAATAATGTAATATTATAAAAAACATTTTATATAAATATCAAGTGAGGAGATGTCACATATTGTTGACTTGGATGACTCTTCATTATTTTTACAAACTCAAGTCCTTTACAAAAAATAATGAATAGAAAGATAATAAGCAATATAAGATCATAGATAACCAACACAAACTCTTTAAAGCATTCAACTTTGTAAAAATATTATTTTGGATAATCATATAAACAATTATGAGATGATGAAGAAGGCGGCAATGGCTTAATAACAAATTTATAATGCTATTATTAGTGAACATTGATGCGAGCTTCATTATGCTAAATGTAATAACAAAACTTAGGTTTTTTTTTTTTTTTAACTTTCATCACCAACATAACTTGATACTCCCCGTTTGTCCCATTAGACTCATTGAATCCACCTTCTTCACCTCATTGAGTGCACGGTAGCCTCACTAAATACAACTTTTGAATCTCATTAAGTTCATCATAGAGCTTGTCGAGACCACGTTAGTGGCCTCATAGGTTTCACATTCTTAACTTCTAAATTTTATCTTAAGCAAACAAAGCCCGCCTTCTTAATCTCGCTTTGTTTCTTTAATGTTTATGTGATATTTCTTATTATCTTCTCTAAAAGGACATGCTCTAACATTTATGCTTGTGCATATTTACGTGTTTTCTTAAGGCATGTTTTGTCAACATTTCAAAAAGGCAAAGAACCATTTAAGTCTTCCGAATTTTCGAAGAAAGAATATTTGGCAACGATTAACTTGACTCGAGACATCATTGCTGACCATAATAAAGTAACCCTCCTTCCCTAATCGTTGTATATATTTATTGCTCCTTAATATGGACAACATATTTGTATTCGTAAGTTTATAGTTCAACATTACTTAAATGCTTTTTAAACTCTAGTGTCGCCAACTCCATGAGCCATCAACACCTCTTATTCCCTATATCTTTGATCTAGCTTCTAAACAGAGCCAACAAGATTTCACAAATTTAAAAATTAAATATTAAAAGTAATATTCCTAGAAATACCTTTCTCTTTACTGTCAGGAGTGTGCTTTTATCCTTTTCTTTTTTATCGTTGAGATCTTCATCTAACAGTCATTCCTTAATCACTATCATGTAAGGAAGTAAGAATATATTTGAATATTGGTACCCTTTTAAAACCCTTCTAGGTGAATCTCAGTGCCTAATTTAGATAATTAGAAAGACCTTTGATAACATTGCACACATCCATCATTCATAATATTAAGTTAGTGGTTGAAACCTATTAGCTCACTTAGTTATGGTCAATGACTTCAACCCATCGTACTACCACCTTTTAACTTACCAAAAATTACGTTTTTGCTAGCTTGACACATTTGACACATTACCAAACACATGTTTGTGTACCCACAAACATGTTGCTTGGTAAACTATTATTCTTAAAATATTGTCATATTCTTTTAATTGATTATATCTACACATTCTTTCATCTGTTTTTCTTGCTTCACAAAAAATATTAACATATTCTCTCATCAATTTATATTAGCACAACATCTCAATTTCTAAATATATCCCAATGTGGCTATTGTGCTAAATCTCTGTTATTTTCTTAGATGTCAAGGTATATGATCTATTTCAACATTTATAAAGCGTAATGAAATATCATACAACTCAGGGTCAATATTTATTGGTTACAAATTACTTTGAATTTGATCCTCGCATGTGAGTTAGGCAAGCAATCACTATGATGCGTTCATATATTCAATATTAAACGGTCTCCAAGAAATCCCTCTTCCAAAAATATTAATTATAATACAACTATTTTTATCTTCATGTTCATAAAAAAGTTTCATAAACTTTATTTAATGTATTAAAACTCTTTATTGAATCACATCTTTAACATTATTTTTTTTAGCAATGTATTAAAACACTTTTCCTTAAGTTCTTATTGTTACCTTTTCTTATTATGATACTTCTTTTATCTTCTTATAGAGTAGCCCAAGCACGATTCTTTTATAACAGTTTGATCTTTAAATGAATGTATTTCTTTTTCTTAGGGTATATAAAAATTTCATTAGTTCTGTTCACTTTCTCAAGGAAAGTATATTGCAACTTTGGAATAAATATAAAAAATATATGAAGAATGTGATAACAATGATACTCATTTTAAATCTCATGCACGCACAAGCATTGTGCATTTTAAGTATTACAGCTGATAACTCCTTAAAAACAACACTTTTATTACCAATAAATAATTGGAATCTTAATTTGATGACATCCAGTAATAGTTGACTATAGCTGTTAAGACTGTAAAAAACACAAATGACTTTCAAACCATAGCATCTTAACATGGCAATCAAATTGATTAAGAGGATGAAATTGTTCATTGTTATTCCTGGATTTAGAATAACTTTTAAATGTTTATAAATATGAAGATAGTGTTGTATTAAAATGTAAAGATTTTTATAGATATGTAACTCTGCAAAGCATCTTTTTCTCTTAAATAATTCTCTAATTCTTGAATTTCTTGCAAAACCATGGTTCAAACAACTTCTCTAAGATGCAATTTAGTGAGGGTGAGTAGTCGAACATAAGAGTCTCTCACTCTTTGCGTGGGCATTCCGAAAATAGAAATAATAATAAAAATTGTAAGGAGAAGATGACACATTCAACGCAAAAATTTTGGGTTGTTTAGTTATAATTATTATCATGAAATCAATGATATTCTTTGATTTAGGACTATTTATTTTTCAATTGTCTTGTTATGTGGTCAATGGTGTTCATGTAGTCGACCCCATTTTGTGGGATAAAGGCTTGTTGTCATTGTATTTCTTAGTTGCCTTATGCAGTCTTTCTCAAGACTTTAGCTTTAAGTGTTATTTTGGGATCCCATGTCAGTGTTATTTTGTGATCCCTTGTCAGTGTTATTTGTCTCAAATTTCTCAAAATCATGCATCTAGATCAGATTCTACATGGGAATATTTGTGATTCTACTAATAGTTTCTTCCATGTCTTCGAAATAATTTTAGCTTGCCTCATGTAATCAAGTTTGCTAATATTCTAATAACTCAACATGGATTTACCTTTCTTCACTCACAAGTATAAAAATAATGAAAATAATATTGACAATATTTGTGTTTGTTTTGAAACAAAAAAAATAAAAGGTCCATTTCTTCAGTAATGGGAACAATTTAGGAGGCAATAGCTTGCATATATTAAGAGGCATCTCACTGACACTTTCTACCGAGCATTTCAACATTCCTTTACCAACCTTGAAATAAACTCTTATTCTTATCGCATCAACCATTTAAATAAAGAGTATTTAAAGCAATCAACTCTCATGAAGGGCCTGATGTAATGCCCATGAAGAGTTTAATCAATAACAAATATGAATTAGTATTATATTTCAATCATAATAACAATGGGAAAAACATAATCAACTATAGAGCGCAAAAAAAAAAAAAAAACTATTTGAAAACTAATAGCAAAGGACAATATTAAAAAATATATTATCAATCATGATGTTGGAGAAAGCCTATAAAGTAGCATATTATCATATATCAAGTAATGTTTAAAATAAGAAGTATAACACATACTATCATTAAGTGAGTATCTAAGCCCTAGGATGGCGATGCATAGACTATTAGTTTTGGATTGTGCATCCATAGGCGCGCTAGTTAATAGAACCTCAAGTAAGATTAAAACTCGAATTTCCCCTAATTGTGATTTGAGGAGTAAGGAAGGAATCACAATGAGGCTTCATGCTAGCCTTTTCTTTGTCAAATGAAGGATGATCAAGACAAGATTGCATAGAGAAAAGCAAAAAATAAAAAACTATGAGAGGTTAGATAATCTTGGCCTATGTCCACTTTAGAAGTATATTATATTGCAATAATGACATATAACAAACATAAGAATTCAGGGGCATGCATGTAAATTTTCCTAGAAAAGAAGCTATTAAACCCTCCTGCTGTGACGAAGTTCACACACATGCTCTCTCCCTCTCTAAAAGCTATCATCCTACAGCTTATTCCAGATGAGCGACGGGGAGGAAGATCGAAGCGGCAGCTTCGTTCTAGTGACGAGGAAGGGCGGCTATGGCCTCCCCACCGCTTGTCCTTCTTGTCTTCCTGTCTATCTTTATCTCCGATTCGCTAACACCGCCTTTAATCTGCTCTACGACGTTTCCAACCCTGATTCCGGTCAGCAATCTCTCACCCTTAGTTTTGATATTTTTCTTATTTCTATTCCAAACAAAGAATGTGGCCATGGTTAAAGGCTTCCAATCTCATTCCTCTTTTCTTTTTTGGTTTATTCTGTTTTTGTTGGTCGCTGTTATACTTGTTTAGGGTTATCTATTTCTCCATGTAATTGTTAATCAATTTCTTTGCTACGTCTGCTTCCAGGTAATCCGACGCTATCATCCGATTGAGTGTTTTTATTTCTAATTTTCGTAAACTTGGTTGATAATCATCTGATATACTTTGTGAGGCGGCAGTGTCAGCAGATCAGATTTGATTCTTTGCAGCTCACCGCCAAGTTCCCGATTTTCACCTACACACTCACAAGAAATAGGAAAGGCAAATGCTAGTGAAATGTAATGAAGCCTTAATACCATGTTGAAATGATTATTATTTTGAAGTGCATCTCGATGCCAATTCTGAGTGGTGAATAACATGCACTATATAATACGCAGCTTAGGGAATTGTAGAGAGTTATTTACAGGGCAGTAGACCAAAACAATTCCATGTATAAAGATATTTTTCTCCTTTTTATCTAACCATGCTCGGAACCATATGACCCCATGAAGATAAATGACTTTCATGATAATGGGTGATCTTTTAAGTGATTCACACTATTATTCTTGTGTTTCAATGAAGGGAATCTTAGGGAAGTTTTTGGCTCAAAATGATTAGAGAAGATGAAGAAATAGAGGACTGGCAGGACAGAGGTAAAATTCATGGGAAGGGGCCATCTTCATTTTCTCATTTGGTAATGATGACTCATTGCAACCTATCTTCTTATTTTTAGAAGGGAGGCCTCCTGAAGAGAAGTAATTGGAAACTAAACTAATGATTATGAAACGAGAACTAAACCGGTGAAAATAATCATCGAAGATTTACATACTTAGCACACAATTCTTATCTATTTATATATCTCACACATATACTTTAATATTTACATACATAGTCTCACACATATACTTTAATATTTACATGCATAATACTTTGGTGCTTTAAATCTATGCATGAAAAAATTGTATTTCACTTTTTAGAAGTGATAATAGTGTTTTTTTTTGTGTGATATTAAAGATATGAGTGCTATGTGTGTATATGAAAGCTTAGGTGTGAAATAAGTAAATACATAAGAATTGTGTGCTATGCATGGAAAGGCCCCAAAAATCATATATCAAAGCTTTACACCACTCAATCCTTGATTGTTTTGCATCATTCCCTTGATTATAAAGACTCTTTTCATGATGAGCGGAAAGTAAAATCCATAGTGGAAGGGAAGTTGGTACCTATTGGTGTGATTTATGATGATCTTTAGGGTGATCTTCTTATAAGAGATATGGTTCAAGATGATTCAATAGATGATGATCTCTTAGGCAATGCAGATTAAGAGATTAAAGGTTAGGACAACACTTAAGAGCTTGTAGCATGATAATCTTGATTTGGCTTAGTGCAAATCATAGCTTTGAGGTAGCATGCACTTTGTGAGACAGTAACAAAAATTGGAGAGCCTCATAGGGGAATGGTGAGTTGGGTCGTTTAGGTGGATTTATTAGCTTTAACTTCATGGTTTGACCAAGGATTCTTATAGGGTGCAACATATTCAAATATGGATGGTTATGCCTAGAATGACATGTAGAATCATTGTTCTACCGTAGTCGAGCATTGGACCTATGTTATGCATGCCATTCATGATTGATTTGATACATTGCTCATTTGCTCATTTATTATAATTTACATTAGGTTTGTTGGTGGCCATGATGAAGAGGTCTGTGATAATCATACTCATCCTCATTTTTGCTAGAGTTCATTTACTAATCTCACCTAGTTCAGCATAATAGGTAGAGATAATTTATCACCAAGAGACGGACTAAATGCGCTAAATAACAACATATGTAAATCTTTTGAAGTTTGCTAACTACAAATTACTAAATCGAGCTCTCATTTTAGTTGCAAACAAGACTTATATTATTCTTACTTGTTTGTTGAACTAAGAAGTAGGATTTCAAGATGCAAAAATTTAAACATGCACAACAAGATTGATTGATATGGATTCATTTATTATTCAAGTAGTATTTGATTGAGAAATTTACATACATAGCTCACAATTCTTATGTATTTACATATCTCGCACCTAAACTTTCACATTTATATACGTTGCAGTTTTTTGTTTTAAATTTATTCATGAAAAGATGTATTTTACATTTAAAAAGTGGTAATAATGTTATTTTTTATGTGATATTAAAGATTTGAGCATTATGTGTGTAAAGTTGAAAGTTCAGGCGTGAGATATGTAAATACATAAGAATTGCGTGCAGTTTATGTAATGCCCCAATTAGTTTAGGGGAAGCAATTTGGCAGTAGGGTGTGGGTGTTAATGGCAGCAAACTCGATAGTAGGCCGTGAGCTCAAATCAGTCACAATATAATGATCAGGCTAGAACAACGAACTCTGAGCTTAAATGTTTCAGGAATTGCTTGTGGGCTACACGATTTCTTGTACAATATTTGTTTAGCTTTAATGATTATGCAATTTCTTGCTTGATCTTAATACTTTTTATATTAATTTCATTTTCATTTCACGTGAGGGCTAATATGAAGAGCACTTGAAGGGGAAAGGGACAGAGAGGAGTCAGCCGGGATAGAAGAGAGAAAAGGGGGATGGGAAGGGAGTGGAGGAGAGAAGAGAGCTAATTTGGGCGAAAACGCTGGTTTCATTCATTTTATCGATAATGTATCATTGCAACCAAAAGTTGCTAGTATATTGCATGCAACCCACCTATTTACAATGGAATGAAAATTAAACTAATCAAAATGAAATTAAAACTAATTAAACTAGTCATAAAGCAAAGCATCATATTGCATGGAACCCACCTATTTACAATGGAATGAAAATTAAACTAATGAAAATGAAATTAAAACTAATTAAACTAGTCATAAAGCAAAGCATCATAGCACATGATCCATAATCATCCAACATCAAAAGCTTTTTGGTTAACCTCTTGGATGGTGTTCTTCTATTGCAACTTCATTTACTTGTATTAGCATTCCGTTTATGACATTATAACCTTATTTTGTGAAGAAAGTTGTTACCCATTGATATTTTAAAGGGGCATTTATCTACATAGCACACAATTCTTATATATTTACATAACTCGCACCTAAACTTTCATGTTTACATACATGCCCTCCAATCTTTAATATCACATTAAAAATAGCTCTATTATCACTTTTTAGAATTGAAATACACATTTTCATACATAGGTTTAAAGCACCAAGGTGTTATGTATGTAGATATGAAAGTTTAGGTATGAGATATGTAAATTCATAAGAATTTGTGTGATGACTGTTGAGTATGTAAAATTCCCTATTTTAAGTAAAAGGTCATCTAGACAAGTGCATTAAAGGACACATCAATCCTTGTTTTAGTCATGGAAGAATGAATTGAAGAACTGCTATTTTTTTATAATCTTTAGTCTGTGGTTTTCTTCAAATTATTAAGATTTCATATTTCTACACTGAAATTTCTCAATTTTTGCATCTCACAGAANATGGTTGCTTGCCAAGGTTCTTTATAAGAAACAGAGTCGAGCTGTGAAAAGGCTGCTTGGGATAACAAATCTCACTGCTTCTGAAAGAGAGGAAGAGGTCTCTGTTTTTTTTCATTGGTAATGAATTTTTGAGTGATAAATGGATAAAAATAGAATAATTAATTATTCTGTATACTAACACTTGTCAAAGAAATTCTCCTTAAGATTCGTCAAGCAAGGATTTATTTTCCTCATGCATTGCTAGGGTGTCTTAAAAGTGATATGATCAATATGATAAATTGACAACTACTTAATTTGTATTCATTTATTTAGAATTTACTATTCTTTTACTGTTTAGTTTATGTCACTTTTATTTTATTTAAAATGGGCATGATGGTGCTTCTTATTTTCATAAATGAACTGAGAGATTAAGGGATACGAGAAAATCTCTTCTTCCCTGTCCCCTCAAATCCAACAAGCTCTAAAAGTTTATGATATGTGCTGTACCTTTGTGACACTTTCCTCTTTCCAAAAGACCCATTTAAAGATTGCTATAATGGTGAGCTATTATTTGTTTTGGCGATCTTTCACTTGTTTATCTTCCACTTATTCCAGTTGTTTAGTCATACCTGTCAATGCATAAGTACAATTGCATTAATTTTAATTGTTCTACAACTTGATTTGGTGCATTGTAGTAATGCTTGATTTTATGGTCGCCAATGTCACTAATTTATTTTGGGTTGCCATTATAGTTGCCCATGTTTTGCTGTATTTGTGAAGTTTTTTGATTTTGATAAGGACGCATGTTGGTTCACGATGCCTTTAGTTGAAGCATCTTGACCACCATTGTGCTTGCTTGCAAGTGATTATCTAGAAATACTGTGAGCAGTCCATGTTAAAATTCCACCACAGCGTCCATCATTGTTGTTTTCTTCAAGACTTTTGAGAGGTATCCTTTATGTCCTAGCAGAATAAAAATGATGGTGATCCCATGATGATACCTAAGTGAAGGGAAAAATCAAGAGAACTTAGAAAATTCATAAGAGAGTGAGAGATAGGGATATGGATTACAAAGTGCAAATCACAACAGGCTAGCTTTTGGATCTAAATACGAGAGGGGAAATCATACTCATGACTACTATCATAGGAGAGGATTTTGCAGAACAATTAGGGAGAAAGCTAGAGTGATCAAGAAATCAATTATGAATGGAGAATGGATGCTTCATATTTGAATAATTGTTGATTAGTTTTAAAAAATTATATTTAAAAATTAACTCGCTATTGAAAGAACTTGTATCTCCTCAAACCCAGTTAAGAGGTTGGTCTTGGAGAAGGTTTGGTACTGGGAAAAAAAAAAGGAAAAAAAAAGACATTCGGAAGTGTGGATATATAGGCAATGTTGCTTTCATTTTGTCATCACTTAAGAGCACATTGACAAGGTAATGCATGAAGTAGTTCCTCTTGATATTCACCATATTATGGCTGGTGTTCCATTCCTATTGAACCAAGGCACCATCTGCTTCAGAAGGTTACAATATACCCATTTCATAACTAATGTCATTAACTGAACTATGATAGAAGTAGGGATTGCCAGCTCATGGTTATAATGGAGGCAAGGCAAGTCAATAGGAATTTAGACAATTATCAATGTTTTGTTATGCCCTTCATTCAATTAGACTAATTAGATGACAATGCTTACTCTTTAGTTTGAGCAAAATTAGAATACGCTAGAATTAAAAATTTGAATGGAAAAGCTATCACTCTTACTCTTAAGGAGGGTGGCCTACAACAACTCATGGAGTATTGAACACTTTTATAAGATTAAATGATTATTCCTACCTTTATAAGATTAAATGATTATTTCTACATTACACAATGGGGCTGAAGATTCAACTTATCTTTGTCCCCACTGCCCAACATTGGGATGTCACAATTTGGTGGTGGAAAATGATTGGATAACAAAATAAGTTGCTGAGTTATTTGAATAGAAAGTCATCAACGTAGTAGTTCTGCTTGAAGTTTCGCAATTGTTTTGATACAAAAAATGATAATTGGTGTATTTTTATTGGCTTCATGGCTTTGAATAAGATCACCATGAAGAATATGCACTACATTCCCCAGGTTGACTTATTGCTCAAGCTGAAGCATTTATTTATATTACCAAAATTGGATCTCAAATTGGCATATCATTAAGTCCAATCCAGAAGTAAGACACTGTGGGAGAAAATGTTTAAGATGAGACTTGATTACGAGTGAATGTAATGTCATTTGGTTTTTGCAATGCTAAAAATGATTTTTTGTTTCCCACGAATTATATTTTGTGACTCTTCATGAATGTCTTTGTGATCATTTACCTTAACAGTATCCTCATCTAAGTTGAACATGGGATGAGTGCATCATCANGTCTCACTTCAGGCTCTTCTATCGCCAAAACTTTTCTTGTTATTTGTATCATAATATGATCTTTGAACTGACTACTCTAACTTAGTAATTAATTCATTACTATAGGATAGCTTCTTTCCAATTCTTTCTGTTTAATTGTTTTCACAAATGTTATAGTTCTCTGGCCATTCATTTGTAGATTATTAAGCTTTGCATTTATGGTTAACTAATTTATCTTTTTTTAAATAATAATCAAATTAATCCTTTTCATTTACAGATATATAGGAATGCGACATTAGCATTTAAGGCTTTATCTTTGCGATTAGGGGATCAATCATTTTTCTTTGAGGACAGGTACTACTTGATTGGTTTATTCTATTGATTTCTATTTTATTGGCCATTTTTGTCTATTTTAATATACTTTTTGTAAACTTGTGTACAATATTATAATCAGTTTTTGTTTGATCACTTGCAGGCCTACAAGTGTGGATGCTCTGTTTTTTGGATATGCCCTTTTTGTGCTTCATGTTCTACCCGTGAGTTCTATTTGAGTTTCTAACACATTATGGAAGACTAATTGTCTAAAAATCATATTTTAAACAAACTTTTTACTGGGTTAGATGCAGTTTAGATTCAATAATCCATTCTATTGTTGCTAGTTATCGGTCATACAAGTGTATTTTTGGGTGTGATTCAGGACCCTTTTGCTGTCGATCGAAGTTGAAATCTCATTTAAAAATCAATTATATATGTGCTTTTTTTAAAAAAAATTTGGATTGAAATTGGAATCACAATGCTAGATTTTATTGGTAAATCAATGATTCTTTAAGTGCTGGTGTGCAAAAGTAGTCTTTCACCTATCTGGATAACTAACAAACACTGTTGTTGCACTATTTTCAGTCAATCTATTTAGCTTAACCCCTTTTGTGGATGTCTTATCTGCGTCTCTTTGCTGAAAAAACACCAATTGGAGGAGTTAGACGAGCAAAAACCAAAATTTAATCTGCCCTTCACATCTATCACTCTCAACGAGTTTGGTTGACCAAACAAAAATTTTCGTAAAATTTTCATTCCTTTTGTAAAGAGGATATTTGAAACCTAACCTTAAAGAACCTGGTTTTCATTCTTCTTTATTATAAAAATAACAAAAACTGCGTTTGAAGCACATCTATTCCAGCTCACCTACCCATTAAAATTTTGGTTTTTCTTAGACACGGGATGACGTGAAGGAAGCCGTGTTAACTTAGTATTGCAATGAAATAAGATTAAATTATCTGAAAAAAGATGGTGGAAAATAGAAGATGAAAGGCAAAACAGAAAGGACAAGTAAAAGTCGGACATAAAGGAAGATGAGCAGAAGTGGAAGGAAGATGAGTTTTATATTAAGGAACAGAAGTGAGAGAAAGGAAGAGATCTTAGGAGGAGGGAGAGTATATTTATGTGAAAGAAAATCGAGAAAAAGAAGCGTAGAAGTCAGAGAGAAAGAAGGAAAAGGTGTTAGGAGGAAGATGATGGATAGGAAAGAGGACAAATTGGTATAAGGAATTACAATAGAAGGCAGAGAGAGCTAGGTGGATTCTCTAATGCATTGAGCAACTCTTTTTGGAATATTTGCATACATACCACTCAATTCTTATGTATTTTCATATCTAACACCTATGCTTCAATTTTTACATATATGAGACCTTCCCGATGCATTAAAAGGTGTATTTCACATTTTAACTTTTAAAATGGATGTGATATGAAAGATTTGGGTGGTATGAATGTAGAAAGTGAAGTTTAGGTGTTAGATATGTAAACACATAGGAATTGGGTGGTAAGTATGTAAATACCCCCTTTTTTTAAAAGAAAAGTTGTTCATTCACATTAGTTTAGCCGGTTTATTAATGTGTATATCATCATGATGGTCTGAATATTTATTCCATCTATAAGATGTTTGCTAATACGTTATCAAGCAGTAGTGGTACGCACAACTCTATTTATCGGTCTATCCTCTAGCTTCTTTTGTGATCATTATACTGGTGGCTTTTCAACTTCACGATCAGTTAGATATTTGTGGTTTGAAACATTTTCCTTAATTTTTTTAAGGATTTCTAATTCTTTCCCTGACAGCCAATTAAGTCTTTGTTAAAATGATAGGTTTCAGTTATATTTTATCTCTTCAAAAAGCCTGATGAGCAAAGTTGGCCTATTTTTTCAGGAAAGCTACAGTTAGCTTTTAAGAAAATTTAATGAAAGAATTTCAAATAAATATTACTGTTTCCATTCATTTTTCTCTTTTTTTTTAATTTTTAAAAGGGAGTCGCCAGCTTGTCGATCGTCGTATACTTCCCCTATTCGAATAAATCTCCCTCCCGAACCATATAAATGATTCGAGGAGGAGAAAAATCGAATAAGAAGAGACTTACGACAAAGAGACAAACAAGAGAAAAAGTAAAACGTGGAGAGTTTACGTGCGATAAACCTCGCAAGGATAGGTTAAGAATGTCCGTCCAAACAAGATCGAGTGGAGACACCTTAAACTAATATCCGCGAAAGAAGTATCTACATAGACTACCCATAACCAGAGAGTCAGGTGTATGTAC
>JXCR01145566.1:45156-66429 GCA_002079205.1 Phalaenopsis hybrid cultivar | reverse complement strand
GTAAGGCAGTGACTCGAAGGTAGGCATGCCGTAGCGGCAGGGGCCCGAAAAGATGGTATACCGGCAAGGCAGTGACCTAGAAGAATGCAACTCAAGTAAACAATATCGATCATGATCATGCAAACATACAGATGCAAGGCGAGATGCAATAATATACTCATGCATATGCGCTACAACATACAAAAATGCAAACACACATGCAATACAATATGGTGGTGCAAATAATTGGTCGATTGGGTTGAGTAATCCAATCAAACCAAAGTGTTGTATCAATCAAATCAAGGGGGCCGATTGAAATGAAATGAGGTGTTCACCGGGCCAGGGCGGCCAAACGAAGTGAAGTAAAGCACTCGCCTGGCCGGGGCGGCCGATCGGAGCGAAGTGAGGTGCTCGTCTGGCCGGGACGACCGAACGAAGCGAAGTGAGGTGCTCGTCGGGCCGGGACGACCGAACGAAGCGAAGTGAGGTGCTCGTCAGGCTAGGGCGGCCGATCGGAGCAAAGTAAAATGTTCGTCGGGTCGGGATGACCAAACGAAGCGAAGTGAGGTGCTCGTCAGGCCAGGGCGGTCGATCGGAACAAAGTAAAATGCTTGTCGGGTCGGGACGACCAAACGAAGCGAAGTGAGGTGCTCTTCAGGCTGGGGCGGCCAATAGAAGCGAAGTAAGGTGCTCGTCGGGCCGAGGAGACCGAATGAAGCGAAGTGAGGTGCTCGTCGGGCCGTGGCGGCCAATCAGAGCGAAGTGAGGTGCTCGTTGGGTCGGGGCGACCGATCGAAGCAAAGTGAGGTGCTCGTCGGACCAGGGCGGCCAAACGAAACGAAGTGAAGTGAGGTGACATGCAAAATGCAACATGCAAACATAAACATGTGATAGGGAGTCATTCTCGTGCTAACGACCTTACCCGGGAACCTAGGGTCAATATATAAAAAGATGGTAATTGCTGTCTTTGCTTTGATGAAGCAAGTAGGGGAACTTCTCCCTGGATCTCCAAAGGGGAAAGTTCTTCATCTTATCATGAAACAAACGGGCTAGTGACAACACTCTTCTTGATTTCACGACGCCTCCGAGCTTTGCAAAATGAGCTAATGACTCGTATATTCTCATTTTTGCAAAGATCTACTTTTCGATCTTTCTAAAAGATCGGGACTACCAAAGCAAAGGGGAGCGAAGGGGGGCTCCAACCTCTAGAATTTTTTGTGCTATAGCTAACAGTCAAATATGATTCGCTCGGCTATCGTAGGAAAATTAGTTACGCGAGGGGATTCTATCCTATAAGTCACCTCTAGGAGCACAATCGATCCATCACATAGGCGTGCCGGCGCACACACCCCGTATGGGCGATCGAACCCACACGCCTATCACACCTACAACCTAAGGCCGGCTGTGAAATAAAATACGAAGGGTAAGAATGTTATACCTTCGCGTAGCTTGCACGAAACCTAAATAAGTCCGACGGGAACTTGCAAGGAAAAATGTGATTCCTTCGTACCCTCCTGAAAGACGTTGACGTTCGTTGTCCGGCGAGGTGACATATGTTAATTTATCGGCGATGAATGCGTTTTGGTCCGGTTAAAAATACGACACCGGCAAGACAAAAGCCGGCGAGATGAAGTAAGACCGTCGAGGTTGGTGGGGTTGGCCGAGAAAAAGAAGAAGAAGAAATAGGAGAAGAAGAAATGGAAGAAGAAGAAGAAGAAGAAATAGGATAAGAAAAAAATTGAAGAAATAGAAAGGAGAAGAAAAAGAAGAAGATAGGTGCTTCCGGCGACGAGTGGTGCCGGCGACGGAGCAGGACCGGCGGCGAGCGGCGCCGGCGACGAAGTAGAAGGATCGGGGAGGTCTCGCGGATCCGGAGGGGGGTGCGAGCGGTTTGCCGTGAAGAGATGCCCTTTTCCGCAAAAAAAAAAAATGGAGTGTTTTTCCTTCTCGCGAACGGGAGTTTTGGAGAGGGAGAGAGGTGCGATCCCTCGGGAAAAGTCGCCTGTGAGGAGGATAAGAGGGAAATTTTCGTTTCCCTCTCTTCTTTTTTTTTTTAAAACTGTTTCTTTATTTTTTTGGGAGAGAGAGAATAGAGGAGAGAGGGAGGAGAGAGGAGACAGGGAGAAGAGTTACGCAGCTTTTAAAAATAAAGGAAAATCTTTTTTTTTAATAATAATAATATTATTATTATTATCTCTCCGCATCTTTTTGTCGAATACGTCATTGCAGTGAAATGAACCTCTCCTCTAGGTAAATTCGACGTTCCGGACTCTACCGCACTGTCCGTTTCATCGTCTAGGGTCGTTCGGACCACTTATTTTAGCAATCGGGACGAAAATAAAAATTTGAGCATTTTTAGCCTGCACGCGAAACTGTGGTCCAACGAGCGTCCTTCGTAGATAAAATCGACGTTTCGGACGCACTCATGTTGTCCATTTCGTCGTCTGAGGTCATTTGGATAACTTCACCAACGAACGGGCCAATTTTAGCCAATTCCGTGCGCGACGAGATAACTAATTTTCGTCGATCAAAGGTGGACGCCCTACACCTATGACATCCAAAAAAATTGATGCCAACAATTACAATGCACTTATCTAAAGAATTCATTGCTGCATATAGTGTAAAATTCCGAAATTAGCCAGAATATGGAGATAGAACTGTACTTAGATTCAGAAACTTTATTAAATAAACAAAGTAAATCAATATCTTCAATTAGTTAGAAAAAACATTAAACAAATTTGGTGAGTTTTAAGTGATTATGTTGCTGAGCACAAGGGGTGAATGGTAGAAAAAGAATGCAAACAAAACAAACTTTCTTGTGTGGGTAAGCTCTATATATTGATTTCATCCATTTAGTTTGTCATGAATTTTGCTCGAATGTCAATAGAGCCCGATTTTTTTCCCCTTTATTTTGCAAGGGAAATTGATGTACTGTTAACTATTGACTTGTCAAACTCTTTTGGATGTGTTTTTGTTTGCCTTATTTGGACTTCATATCTTATGCATTTTTTGAATTCATTTTGTAATCAATGTGTAATTAAGAGTTATTTTATGAAAACGGTTGTTCTATAAAGGACTGATTTTTTATGAAAGATTCCATATTTTTTCTCTTGATTACCTTGGATATATTTCCTTTCCTTTTGTTTTGTTGAGTTTAAATTCTCTTATATAGAGGATATTTGTAAGAGAATTTCAGTATTATGTGAATATACAATATTGCAAGCAAGGCGGTCTACCATCATTATCAAACCATCACAAGCTCATTTGCTTTAAGATTAGTACTTGTGATAATCCTAAAGCTCAAGATCTAAGCTTTTATCATTGCCACCACTTATCATTAGGAAAATCAATAAAAAAATACCACCACCAACCAAAGAAAATCCTAAAAAAAACCAAAAACTTGTTCTACTTGATTCTTCCTCACCATGAACCGAATTTCTTTTATCACCACCGTAGTTGTCATGCTTAACCATGGCAAAAAATTCAGCATTATAAAGGTTATATGGGATGACTTTAACCAATTTAAAATTCATTCTAAAGCAACCTTTGTAATCACATCTATCATCATATCCGCCAATCAGAACATCTGATTTACTAAAACTTAATAACATCCATACAATTTGTCCACCAAGTAAAATATATATTTAATTTGATAACTAATCATCACAAATAGAATTTATGCCCCTGAACATATCTTGTTTCACTTACCATATAAGAGGGGATTATATCTTATAACACCTTTTTAATACTTCAATATTTGGCTCAGCACACTATCAGAGAAGCAACGATAAATAATAATGTGAGTAATATATTTACTAGTTGTCGCCAAAATTAATGTAAGTAAGCTGGAAGCATATTGATGTGCACAAGTATTTCTGAAGCCATTTGCATAATTATTGATATAATCTATTACAAGAGGTCGTCTGTTAAGAGTTCATAGTGATATGAACTACTGAAAGAATATTATATTTAAGGAAGATTTACATACATACCACTATATTTCTAAGTATTTACATACCTAACACCTAAACTTCAATTTCTACACACATACCACCTTACTCATGCATGAAAAGGTGTATTTCACTTTAAAAAAGTGAAAATGGTGTTATTTTTTATTGTGATACGAAAGATTTAAGTGGTATAAATGTAAAAAGCAAATGTTAGATTTTGGATATGTTAATATGTAGGAATTTGGTGATATCTATGTAAATGCCTCTATATTCAATTTGAGATGTATGACATGCATCTATATTATAAACGAATGCCACATTTTCATTAATCACCTAATCGCCATAACAATCAAACAAACCTCGAGTATTAGTCCAAACTTTATGTTCACTTCCTTAGCATTGAATTAGAGATCAGGCAGCTAATATCTTGTAGTGCACTGCTACTATGTGCTCTCTTTGATTCCCATCAGGTGTGATTGTTGATTTGTGTTAACTTTCCTTCATATTTCTACAATCTCACCATGTTGGCATGAACATATGCAGAAACTTTTTGTTACCACTGAAAGCCTTGTTTTTGGCGATAATGAAAATTTTAATTTGAATATTTCTACAGGTTATTATGCCATTAATAAGTTGTATTTTGTTTTTCTTCTCTTTTATATTCAAATCATAATTTTCTAGATCCTTTTGTATTTTTTGATAGATGATGCGGATTCGAGTCTTGTATCCCTCATCATGATAAGCCCTAATCATGTTCCATCTATATTTGGTACTATGACTATTGATCCAAAATTCTTTCTTAATTTTCCTTTTATGTGTTGTTCTAAGTGTATTACATTGTCGCTAAATGTTCTTGCAGGTGTGGTTTCCATGTTACAACTAATACTTATTGAATCATTTGTAGCGGTGTGCAGTATCTGGTCAAAATTTAAAAATTGGACCGAATTGAATAAATTCAGTTGATTTGGTTTAGTTTCAAAGATGCATCTCAATATTCGGTTTTCAGTTATTGGTTTGGTTTTAATATTAATTTAGCCGAATAAACCAAAAAATAAAAAAATTAAAATTAAATAGAGGATTCATGAAATTAAATCAGCATTATACATGTAAATAACAACTAACTTTTGGTTTATTCATAACCAAACCATTTAAGTTGAACCAAATTTTTGTTTGTCTTGCTTGAATTTTGGTTGCAATTGGTTTGACCAATTTTAAAAAAATGATCCATACAAACCAACTAAATGCTCCCCCCTAGTCACTTGGGCCATGATTCTTGATTTCTGTTTGTTTAGGGTTGATTCTCAACTAGATGAGCTATTTGTTGCTAAAAATTCTCTTGCAAATTGTTGTGGACTTCCACCATGACCTTCAGTCTGTACTAATGTCCAATTTCTTAGCATCCTGTGAGATGTACACGATCCTTACGGCCTCTATTTCATCGGCACGATCTTATTTAACTTTATGAGCATGAGTTTTTTTTGTTGATTTAATACATACCATCACTAGCATCATTTTAATGCGCTATTGCCTTTTTTGGATTTGTTATCACATGCTTTATTTTTGGAAATATTGAATAATAAGGGTTAATTTTTTAGGATGATTATTTCATGGAAGATATTTTTCTTTATCAAAGATCCAATATTATAGCTCTTGGTTGCTTTATATTTCTTTTCTTATTTTCTTAAGTTGTAAATCCTTGCTAAAAATAAATGTGCTTGAAAATGAATTGCAATAGAAGAATTTTGCAAGCAGGAGGGTCTCCAACTCCTCTCCGCTTAGCCATCTCTCTCTCTCTCTCTCTCTCTCTCTCTCTCTCTCTCCTCTTTCTCTCTCAGTTAACTTCATCTTCTTCTTGCCTTCTTTGGAGGACATCTATTGCAAGCTTCACTTCACTTTTTCCTTTTAGCAAACTAATGGAAATTCCTTCTCTTCTTTAACAAGCCATAACAAGCTTGCGCATCAAGAAAAGTTATCTGTTCAAAGTTTCCATCAAAGCCCTTTACCCTGTAAAACAAAATATGGCGTGCTAAGTAGCCCCTTTAATAATTTCAGGTTTTTGGAAGCTGTAGGGTTTATGAATCTCATCTATTCTAATTTAATGATGGAAGGTTTACATGCATCACTCAATTCCTTTGTATTTACATATCTAACATCTAAACTTCACTTTTTAATTACATGCCACCTTACCCATGCATGGTTATATTTTTGATGTCATATGAAAGATTTCGGTGGCATAAATGTAAAAAGTAAAGTGTATGAGTTAGATATGTAAATACATGAGATTTGGGTGACGTTTATGAAAATGTCTCTATTTTATTTACCGTTTGTAATTCTGATTTCTATTCAAATTCTTTGTATACATATCGACTTAATAACTTTTTGGATCTGTTGGCCACATAGGATACATCGGCTCTGAAAGTTGATTTCTTGAAGCATGATAATCTTGTTAATTATGCTGAAAATCTGAAGAAGCAGTTCTTAGATGGGGACCCATCTGCTGCTGCTTTTGTTCCAAGGTCTCGCTCTGATGCTTCAACATCAAACACAAGAAGAAAAGGTTCACATTGGAGTAAGAAATCAACCAATTTTTATTATTTATTATTTTTTATTTTTTATTTTTTGGAGAATTTACTTACATACCACCCGATTCCTATGTATTTGCATATCTAACACCTAAACTTTGCTTTTAATATTTATACCACCCAAACCTTTCATATCACGTTAAAATACAGTCATTTTAAATTATAAAAAGTGAAATGTGTACGTGGTATGCACCTAAAAATTGAAATTTAGGTGTTAGATATGCAAATACATAAGAATTGGTGTATGTATGTAAACCTTCCTTTTTAACTATTAACCTATTGCAGTCAATATTGTTGAATCATAGGTGGGGTGAGCTATTTTGATAAGCTTTTCAATGAAATTTCTGAAAATATGATCAACCTTAGTGACCTTAATATTGCTAATAATAAAAAAATATTTTATTTTTATCGTCGCATTAGTAATAAAGAAGTTGAGGATGCTTTAAAGAAAACCAATGGTGGAAAATTAATAGAACCCGATGATATCCCAATTGAAATGTCCAAATATTTAGGATATTTTGGAGTTTCTTTCTTTAATATTATTTTAAAAACTAAAAGATCTCTAAGGAGTGAAAGATGAGTATTTTGGTTCCCATTTTTAAGAATAAAGGGATGCACAAGAGTGTGCAAATTATAGAAGAATTAAGTTGATGTGTCATACTTCAAAAATTATGGGAGAGGGTAATTGAACATAAGCTAAGATGTGTCATACTTTAAAATTATGAGAGAGGGTAATTGAACATAGGCTAAAACGTGATATAAAGATTTCTCATAAGCAGTTTGGATTTATGCCGGGCAAGTCTATTATGGAAGCTATATATTTATTGAGAGGTTTGATGGAGAATTACAAAGATAATAAGGAGGATCTACATATGATTTTTATTGATTTAGAAAAAGCTTACAATAAGGTTCCAAGAGAAGTTTGTTTGAGGGTTCTAGAGAAAAAAAATGTTGATATGACTTATATTCAAGTCATTAAAAATATGTCTACTAGAGTTGTTACTTTTGTTTGAGCAGGAGGATTGATCAAGTATTTTTCTATTTCAGTTGGATTACATCAGGGGTCAACTTTAAGCTCATATCTTCTTGCTTTAGTTATGGATCTTTTTACTGGACATTTGCAGGAGGATGTACTTTGTTGTATGTTTTTTGCTGATAATATCCTTCTTGTGGATAAGACTAGAGAAAACGTGTAGGAAAAAATTGAATTATGGAGGCCTGCTTTGGAGTCTAAAGGCCTTCGTTTGAGTAGAACTAAAATTGAATACATTGAATGTAATTTTAATAGTAGTAACTCTGGTAGCAAGGTTGTAACTTCGGGTGATCAAATCATTAAAAAATGTGGATGTTTTATACATCTCGGGTCTTTTGTTCAAAGTGATGATAATAAAGATGGTAATGTTATTAGTAGAATTCAAGTTGGTTGGTTGAAGTGGAGAAATGCATCGGGCCTATTATGTGATAAGAAAAACACCATTTAGATTGAAAGGAAAATTTTATAAGGTGGTGAGACTTGCAATGCTCAACCGCACAAAATGTTGGACTTTAAAAGAGAAGCATAAAATAAGGTTAAGTGTTGTTGAGATGAGAATGCTTAGGTGTATGAGTGGCTTGACACGAAGAGATAAAATGCAAAATGAATATATCCATAATAGGGTTAATGTAGCTTCTGTGGCGGACAAGATTAGAGAGAACCGTCTTAGATGGTTTGGTCATATTAAATGTCGACCATCTGATGATCCGGTTAGGAGATTAGATGTTTTAGATTTGACTAGTCTTAAGAAAAGGCTGACGTAGACCTAAAAAGACTTGGGCATATTGTATAAAAAATGAGCTTAATCTATTAGAATTAAATGAAAATATGACACTCAATAGAATGCAATGGGGGAAAAAGATTCATGTTGCCGACTCCAGTTTTAGTAGGATACAAAGTTGTTATTGTTGCTGCTGCAGTTGATAGTGTTGAATGTAGGGGGTTTCATAAAGCTGATCACACATAGTTTTGATAAGATTAATGTTAATTATGTAATCATCCTCAAAATTTTTATTTTTTTGACAAAGGCTAATTTATAAAAATGATAGTCATCATCATTAGCCTTAATACAACTATTTGTGATTGGCTTTATTATCCTTTTTTTATATTTGTTCTTCTTTAAGTGTCATAGACGGTTAGATTTATCTTGCATACATTAAATTTATTTTTGTAGGATTTTATTTACACTTATTATCTTTCCTTCAGTCTACCTTTCTTCTTTGTAAATCTTTCCTTCAGTCTACCTTTCTTCTTTGTAAATCTTTCACTCTAATCTTACCGACTATTTGTATTGGTGCATCTTCTATCCTTTGTTGCCACTTATAAGTCATTTTTCCTGACCCTTCCTTCAAATTGTGCTGTTTTTATACTATACTTATTTCTCCGTCTATTTTTTCTTAATCCACATGAATCTATCTTAAGATTATCTTTTCTTCTACACCGATTTTGTTCATCAACAACTTCTCATTGCTGAACTCTCAATCTATGTAATATAATTGATATACCTGTAATTTTGCATAAGTTTCCCTTTATGTTTATATGAGATTCTCTTATTACATCATATGTCTGCACATATCGTTGTTCTTTAATTTATTTGAAAGGTCCAGAAGTCCTTAAATCTATCTCCCATTAGCATCGTTTACAACAAGTATTGGCTTATAAGTACCAACTTAAGTGTCATATCATCTTAGTATTTTCTACATTGTTTATGTTTGGCACTCAAAAGTTACCCGATATCCTACGGATTTGAACCATGGCATCTCTAAATAATGTACATCATGTTACTTTATTTTTAGTATATTTAATAGGGAAGTTTGCATACATACCACCCAATTCTTATGTATTTACATATCTAACACCTGAGCTTTCTTTCTTGCATTTTTGCCACCCAAAATTTTCATATCACATCAAAAATATCATAATTTTAACTTTTAAAAGGTGAAATGCACCCTTTTATGCTTAGTGCTTAGGTAAGATGGTATGTATGTAAAAATTGAAGTTTATTTGTCAAGATTCTGGTATTTCACATTCATTGTAATGGATTAAGTGTTAAGGATAATTTATTTTACAATTATCTCAAAACATCTTCAAAGGCTACAAAATCTATCCTTAAATTTAGGAAGATTTGCACACATATTCCTCAATTCTTATGTATTTACATATCTCTAACATCCAAACTTTAATTTTTACGCATATACTATCCTTACTTCTGCATGTAAAGGTGATATTTCGGATGTGACATGAAATTTTTGGCAATATAAATGTAAAAAAGAAAAGCAAAATTTAGATGTAGATATGTAAAAGCATAAGAATTGGGTGGTAGGTTAAATGCCCCTAAAATTTAATCTGAATACCATAAATTACTTTGGTCGTATTGCGATAATATTTTTGTGTGTTAACCAATCCTTATTCCCTGCCCTAATTGAGGTGATTTTACAGGTTCAAAGCCCAACCCTAAACCCAAGAGAGAGAAGACTGAGGAAGAGAAGACATTTAGGAGGAGAGCAAAGTACTTTCTTGGGGCTCAATTTGTTGCTGTGCTCGTCTTTTTATCACTCTTTGGAGGTGCTGATGGACCTCAATTGCATGATGATGGGGATGAATTTGCTTATGAGGATTAGGGTTTCCTTCTTCTTTTTTTTATTTTTTTTATCTGATTCAGCTCTTTGATACAGATTTGTAGGGCTTAGCCTTTGCTTCAGTATGTGATTCAAATCAGTAATTTTTGTTTGGATTTTATTGCTTTTAGCCAAAAAAGTGTTGGATTCTCTTTGTCTTTAATAAATTTTCTCAGGATTTATATTTTATATTATCCTATGTTCACTTATATGCATAGCAATTATGTTATATATATACTATTTATTTCTAATTATTTGAATATGAAGTATGTGAATATATATGTTGGGTGTCTTGGGTCTTCTGTTCATCAAATCGTATAGGGCATTTACATACATGCCTCCCAATTCATATATAGTTATATTTTTATCACCCACATCTTTCATATCACATAAGAAAAGAAGGGTTACTTACATACAAGTACTTAAAACGTTGTTACTTATTAAAAAAAAAAAAACATCCAGGTGATTTTCTGAACCATGGAAACGCTATATTTATATGCATTATGATAAAAAAAAAAAAGATCAAAGCATCAAAAATTTGATAAAAATGAAAAGTATAAGTTAAGAGTTAATGGTGAGTTCTAATATTTGAGTAAGAATTTGAAATTTTGATTAAAGCGTAGTACTGCTTCTGTAAATACTACCGCAAGGTTGCATATAGGTAAAAATTGAAATTCAGGTGTTAGATATGTAAATTACGTTAAATCTTCCCAGTAGTAATCAAACAAAGCATCATTACAAAATAGAAAATAAAAAAAAAATACGAAGGTTGGCGCTTTCGCCATCTGCTTGAATGCTTGATTGTCATGTATCTAGTTTTCACTTGAATTCAATAATTGAAATGATAGAATTATGGTTTTTAAAATCTAGATAAAAAGCCCGTTATTCTTTACGTCAACTGCATGTCTGCTCGCCTATCTTTTTTTATTTAATGCTAAAATTATTTTATAACAATAATTTAGTTTAGTGGAAATTTATGGTTTAACAAACCAACACCATGGATTAAGACATTATTAGTCGGTTTCTTTTACGGGTCAACAGTTTTTGCTTTTTCATAAATTATAAAAATATGCTTAATTATAACACTATTTTAAGAATTAACTAGGGACTCTTCTGATTTCTTGCAAAAAATAAGCGTTACATAGGGCGAAGGGAATTGGGAAAGCAAGAAGAGGTAAAGAAGAAGTGGAGTTAATGATTCATTGTCAACAGTGACTAGTGGCAACTAGTGAGGTCAACCTTTACCTTTTGTCAAATAATAGTCAAAATGGCCTAAAAAGTCAAATGATCATATGCTACATTACATCATATCACTTACGAGAGAAAAGATTCAAATACATGCCAATCAATTCCCATCTTCTTGAGATATTTCATTCCTATGTACTCACATGTTTAACACAAACTTAATGACCCCATTGTTTGATATTTCTTTCTGCAATAAAAAGCTCAATTGTATTAATATATATATATACCTTTATGAGCTCAATGGGCCTTCATTCCAATCTGTTTTCCTATATCATCAACTAAATTTGCCTAAACCTCTTGTGAAAGAATGGTACTAAATTTAGTTGATGATCATTAAGAGGAAAAGGAACTGGTTAATTATAACATATTAATGGCCCATTCCGCTCACAAAGCAATTAAAGCTTTTGGCACCGATGCGAGAGCTACATACCAACCAAAGAACGCTTCATCGAAAACCTCCAAACATTATTTTAGTAAAAAGATTGGGATCATCATCATCATGTCTCATGAAAATTTTAATTATTTTAAAAATAAATATTAAAATTGATATTTTAATTAATTTTACAATATATATTACACAAAATTTTTATATTTTTATATTTAATAAACTTTCATATTAACATAAATCTGTAATAATTACATGAAAATTATCATTAACATTAAACTTTTTCTCATGCATAAATATATGACACATTGGATGTAAACCAAAAAGTGTTACACATGAAAATTACCCTAAAAATCCATATAATATCAACCATGGAAACAAAATTGCAAATTGCAACGCAACATCGAAGAGGAAATTATGTTGGCTAAAACCTTGAGCTTCAACAACTTGCACAAATTTTCTTAACATTTATAATAAAACCCTCACGATGGAGTCGCAGACTATAAAGAATCCATCTTTAACAAACTTCAATGGAAGCCTTAAAACCTGAAAGAAAAATGCAATAGCGCTCACAAATTCATGAAGAATATAACGGAAATAAAGCAGCAACAACAAAACCAGTCAAAAGCTACAGTGTTGCTCCAATCAATTAAGCTAAAATAATATAAAAGCTACACTGAGCAAAAAGCAGCAGAATTCAGAACCCAAAAAAGAAAAAAAAAAACTACCCTAACCCTTTCTNAACCAGTCAAAAGCTACAGTGTTGCTCCAATCAATTAAGCTAAAATAATATAAAAGCTACACTGAGCAAAAACCAACAGAATTCAGAACCCAAAAAAGAAAAAAAGAAAAACTACCCTAACCCTTTCTTTTCACTTTCCCTTCTTTCTTTTTACATATGATACATAGGAGCATCAACTACTCAAACTTTATCTACCCAAATCCCTAGCTACCACAACCCCAGAACAGAAAACCACAACTTCGTTAAAAAAAAAAATTGAAAAAAAAAGGGATGGTCCTAAAAGTTTGCCTACCTATGTTAGTTTGGTGGAGATCCAGATCTTTTAACGGGCGAACTCCGATCTTCATCATCAGAATCACTACCAGATGTACTCCTTGAATCAGAATCTGCAAAAGCAAAGCAAATGAAAATGGCTATCCACGAATNGTCCTAAAAGTTTGCCTACCTATGTTAGTTTGGTGGAGATCCAGATCTTTTAACGGGCGAACTCCTATCTTCATCATCAGAATCACTTCCAGATGTACTCTTTGAATCAGAATCTGCAAAAGCAAAGCAAATGAAAATGGCTATACACGAATCACCTGAGAGCAAAAAGCGTTTAATAATCAATTGAAGTTACCACTGGAAGAAGAGGAATCGGTGCCGGAGCTGCTGGAGCTACTGCCATGACCATCATCCTTTTCAATCTCAACGGACGGATAATTTGTTGAGGTCATCTCTTCGCCAATGTCAATATCCTCGTCAACAGGATCACCTTTCTTGCACCTCTTGGCAGTCGGATCGTCCGCAATTGGTGACTGGAAATCGAAATGAATTGAGAAAATTGCTAACAAATANACAGGATCACCTTTCTTGCACCTCTTGGCAGTCGGATCGTCCGCAATTGGTGACTGGAAATCGAAATGAATTAAGAAAAATTTCTAACAAATGNAGATATGTAAAGACATGGATTGGCTGACGTGTAAATGTACAGGGGCAGTGAATTATATCTAATTTGGAGGTAGCTATTTCATTTGATTCACCTTATGCTTGTTGCGTTGATCTCGTTTGTTCCAAGCATCATGTAATTTGGAAAGTTTACAAGCATGCCCCTTTATTCTTCTGCATTTACATATCTAACATCTAAACTTTCATTCATTCATGCATGCTAGCCTTTATATGATAAAGTTGGTGTAAACCTATGAATGCATAGGAATTTAAATGCCGAGTATGTAAATTTATACTTCAGAATGAGGAATCATAAAGGCATAGAATTGCTGTGTTTAAATGCGTTTAATTTCCTTTCATATAATGATGAAATGGTGTGTGTTGTATACTTGAATCCAGGAAATACTTATACTTATGCAATACTTGAGTCGAATGTGCACACATTTAGGATTCTTGAAAGGCAGGTTTGGGTCTTGGTTTTTGGTGATTTATGGATCGTTATCCTATATTTTATGAAATGAAGAAGGTTTTTGAAGTTTCATTTTGAGTTTGATATAAATTGAAGTCATGTTAGGTTTGGAAATCCATAAAAGCGTCACTTGGAAAGGATATTTTTCTCGGGATTGATCCAATCATTTTCCTTTTAACAAATTTAAATGTTTTAGACCGAAACATTCATGAGTTTTATTGATTTAACTTGGTTTTAAAAATGGATCGGTCTCATTTTCGTTTATTTTTTTTTTATTTTTAACGGTCAAGTTAAAAATGGGAATTTCCGATTTAATTAAATTCAGAAATGATTTATAATCTCAAGGGAAATAGGGGAGAAAGAGAGGATAAGAGAAAATTAAAATTAAAATTTGAATTTTTGGGATGATACAATCTAAAGAGGAGGCAGGGTAGCATAATCCACCTTTTATTTTACAAAAAATAAAAAATAAATTGCAAAATTGGAAGATTAGTTGGAATCGGAAGAAATGTGAATTTAAATAACGATTGAGAGATTAGTGGACTTACACTTGGACCCCTTAAGCTTTGAATCAATTTAAATCCAATTCCTTTAACTAGGATTGAAACACAACTCACAACTCTTTACCAAATCTATGAGTTTACCCCTGGGTTTTAGGATCCTGATAGCAAGCTAAGCTGGATCTAAAGATGTTTGAGGGTTAGTGGAAAGACACTTAATTGACATTAGACACCTTAGAACACTTCAAGTTTAAACTAAAGTATAGGCATCCTAGATTTTAGAAGCACAACCTTGAGAGATAGTTTATCATCCTAATTTTCAAATGACCCTAAGAAATCCAAACATCTAACCTCAGATTAGAAGATAGGTGAGACACTAGGCACGAGGTTGCACTAGATTGTGACTCATGACTGATTTAATTAAATCAAATAATGAAATTCTTACCTTAACTTGACCAAAACTGAAACCCAATGCTCCGGGATTTGAATTTGTCCTACATTCAAATCCTCCTGGCAATTGGGGACATTCCAATACCACATATAAATTTCTCATTCTTGGTCCTTTATATGTGGTATGGTTCATTTTATTTGTTTATTTTTTTTCTATGATTTACCTTTTTCTATCAAGTCTTTTTTCAGGTCATACTTCCCTCTTTACGCAGCACATAATAACTAAATTAAAAGGAGCAATGGACCTACCAAGTGTACAAGTTTAATTTATATTACAACATTTTATTTTCGCAGCACGTTATATTGTTTTCATAGCTTATTATACTATTTTTCTCAGCATGCTATACTGTCTTTTCTTTCTACTGTACACTATACTGTTCTTTTCTGTTATACTGCATGCTTAGTTACTGTGATACACTATGTCTTAGATTAGGATAATCTAGTGGTTAGGCGTATTTTCAAAACTAAAACTAAACCAGGAGGTGCTACTACGAGGAGTTTGGAGCGAACATCGTGGGCAGCACGGCAAGGGATAGTTTCAAGATGAATCTGCAGCAGCAAAACACATTCACATCACCTAACACTTTCTTTAGTTTAAACAACCCTTAGGATCATTTCTTTAGGCTTTTTGCACAACTTTGTTGTGTAATTATAAGTCCTAACGTTTCAGGATTCCGAGGTTACCGTTCGGTACGGCGTAAATCCTCCTGTCCTTTAGGCTATTTGCACAGTCTGACGTTGTGCAAACATAAGTCCTAAATCTTAAATAATTTGCAGGATTGAAATATCAAATAATTATCACTTCAAAGACATAAAGCCGAACAATAGGATAGTTGGGACATCTCTGGGGTTTCTCCTGGATCTGTGATGTCCCCTACTTTTCTTCCCTTTGAATTCCTTAAATAATTGTTCCTATTTTGAGTCATTCCCATTTGATTTTCCCATGTCCAATCGTGAAAACCTAAACTTTGAAATCTTGAAAGCAAAACCACCTGATCTTAATCGAGAGTTTTCTTAAGTGATTTCGATCATTTAAGATGTAATTAACTATAGGGGCTTGCCTCTATAGGGAACCAGGAACCCAGATAAAATAAACCCTATCTAATTTTTTATATTAGATAGGGGAACTTGTTGGCCTTTTTATAAAATATTTCGCAGATCAAAACGGATGTCACAAATTGTTTAGTCTAGATGATTAAATCTCTATTACAAGTGATATATTTATTCTTCGGGATAAGTGTATTGCTTGTAGTATTGTATTAAATCATCTAAACTATTTAAAAATGTGAGAGTCGTTTGATCTCACTCATTTTAAAAAGTTCTTTCAAAAAGTTATATTTATATTTAAATTATTTTCAAAATCACAAAATCACCACATTTTCAAACTACGAAAGTTGAACAATAAAAACGGCCGACAATACCTAACACCTAAACTTCAATTTCTACACACATACCACTATACATATGCATGAAAAGGTGTATTTCACTTTTAAAAAGTGAAAATGGTGTTATTTTTTATTGTGATATGAAAGATTTAAGTGGTATAAATGTAAAAGGCAAATTTTAGATGTTGGATATGTTAATATGTAGGAATTTGGTGGTATCTATGTAAATGCCTCTATATTCAATTTGAGATGTGTGACATGCATCCATATTATAAACCAACGCCACGTTTTCATTAATCACCTAATCGCCATAACAATCAAACAAACCTCGAGTATTAGTCCACACTTTATGTTCACTTCCTTAGCATTGAATTAGAGATCAGGCAGCTAATATCTTGTAGTGCAGTGCTACTATGTGTTCTCTTTGATTCCCATCAGGTGTGATTGTTGATTTGTGTTAACTTTCCATCATATTTCTACAATCTCACCATGTCGGCATGAACATATGCAGAAACTTTTTGTTACCACTGAAAGCCTTGTTTTTGGTGATAATGAAAATTTTAATTTGAATATTTCTACAGGTTATTATGCCATTAATAAGCTGTATTTTGTTTTTCTTCTCTTTTATATTCAAATCATAATTTTCTAGAACCTTTTGTATTTTTTGATAGATGATGCGGATTTGAGTTTTGTATCCCTCATCATGATAAGCCCTAACCATGTTCCATCTATATTTGGTACTATGACTATTGATCCAAAATTCTTTCTTAATTTTCCTTTTTTGTGTTGTTCTAAGTGTATTACATTGTCGCTAAATGTTCTCCTAGGTGTGGTTTCCATGTTACAACTAATACTTATTGAAATTAAAAAATTGGACCGAACTGAATAAATTCAGTTGATTCGGTTTTGTTTCAAAGATGCATCTCAATATTCGGTTTTCAGTTATTGGTTTGGTTTTAATATTCATTTAGCCGAACAAACCGAAAAATAAAAAAATTAAAATTAAATAAAGGATTCATGAAATTAAATCAGCATTATACGTGTGAGTTATGTAATTCTTGATGTTTGTTGATAATCGAACTTCAAATAACAACTAACTTTTGGTTTATTCATAACCGAACCATTTAAGTTGAACGAAATTTTTGTTTGTCTTGCTTGAATTTTGTTTGCAATTGGTTTTGACCAATTTTAAAAAATGATCCATACAAACTAACTAAATGCTCACCCCTAGTCACTTGGGCCATGATTCTTGATTTCTGTTTGTTTAGGGTTGATTCTCAACTAGATGAGCTATTTGTTGCTAAAAATTCTCGTGCAAATTGTTGTGAACTTCCACCATGACCTTCAGTCTGTACTAATATCCAATTTCTTAGCATCCTGTGAGATGTACACGATCCTTACAGCCTCTATTTCATCGGCACGATCTTATTTAACTTTATGAGCATGAGTTTTTTTGTTGATTTAATACATACCATCACTAGCATCATTTTAATGCGCTATTGCCTTTTTTGGATTTGTTATCACATGCTTTATTTTTGGAAATATTGAATAATAAGGGTTAATTTTTTAGGATGATTATTTCATGGAATATTTTTTTCTTTATCAAAGATCCAATATTATAGCTCTTGGTTGCTTTATTTTTCTTTTCTTATTTGCTTAAGTTGTAAATCCTTGCTAAAAATAAATGTGCTTGAAAATGAATTGCAATAGAAGAATTTTGCAAGCAGGAGGGTCTCCAGCTCCTCTCCGCTTAGCCACCCCTCTCTCTCTCTTTCTCTCTCTCTCTCTCTCTCTCAGTTAAATTCATCTTCTTCTTGCCTTCTTTGGAGGACGTCTATTACAAGCTTCACTTCACTTTTTCCTTTTAGCAAACTAATGGAAATTCCTTCCCTTCTTTAACAAGCCATAACAAGCTTGCGCATCAAGAAAAGTTATCTCTTCAAAGTTTCCATCAAAGCCCTTTACCCTGTAAAACAAAATATGGCGTGGTAAGTAGGGCCTTTAATAATTTCAGGTTTTTGGAAGCTGTAGGGTTTATAAATCTCTTCTATTCTAATTTAATGATGGAAGGTTTACATACACCACTCAATTCCTATGTATTTACATANACAAAATATGGCGTGGTAAGTAGGGCCTTTAATAATTTCAGGTTTTTGGAAGCTGTAGGGTTTATAAATCTCATCTATTCAAATTTAATGATGGAAGGTTTACATACACCACTCAATTCCTATGTATTTACATGTCTAACATCTAAACTTCACTTTTAATTACATGCCACCTTACCCATGCATGGTGATATTTTTGATGTCATATGAAAGATTTTGGTGGCATAAATGTAAAAAGTGAATTGTATGAGTTAGAGATGTAAATTCATGCGAATTGGGTGACATGTATGAAAGTGTCTCTATTTTATTTANTTTTTGATGTCATATGAAAGATTTTGGTGGCATAAATGTAAAAAGTGAATTGTATGAGTTAGAGATGTAAATACATGCGAATTGGGTGACATGTATGAAAATGTCTCTATTTTATTTTNCAACCTTTTGTCAAATAATAGTCGAAATGACCTAAAAAGTCGAATGATCATATGCTACATTACATCATATCACTTACGAGAGAAAAGATTCAAATACATGCCAATCAATACCTATCTTCTTGAGATATTTCATTCCTATGCACTTGCATATTTAACACAAACTTAATGACCCCATTGTTTGATATTTCTTTCTGCAACAAAAAGCTCATCATCAACTAAATTTGCTAAGNATCACTTACGAGAGAAAAGATTCAAATACATGCCAATCAATACCTATCTTCTTGAGATATTTCATTCCTATGTACTTGCATATTTAACACAAACTTAATGACCCCATTGTTTCATATTTCTTTCTGCAACAAAAAGCTCATCATCAACTAAATTTGCTAAAACCTCTTGTGATAGAATGGTGCTAAGAGGAAAAGGAACCGGAATGAAGCTATTAGTTATAAAAATATTAATGGCCCATTCCGCTCACAAAGCAATTAAAGCTTTTGGCACCGATGCGAGAGCTACATACCAACCAAAGAACGCTTCATCGAGAAGCTCCAAACATTATTTTAGTAAAAAGATTGGGATCATCATCATCATGACTCATGAATATTTTAATTATTTTAAAAATAAATATTATATATTTCACACAATTTTTATATATTTATATTTAATACTTTCATATTAACATAAATCTGTAAAAGTAAAATGCACTCTCACNTTGGGATCATCATCATCATGACTCATGAATATTTTAATTATTTTAAAAATAAATATTATATATTTCACACAAATTTTATATATTTATATTTAATAAACTTTCATATTAACATAAATCTGAAAGTAAAATGCACTCTCATGCACAAATATATGACACATTGGATGTAAACCAAAAAGTGTTGCACATGAAAATTACCCTAAAAATCCATATAACATCAACCATGGAAACAAAATTGCAAATTGCAACCCAACATCGAAGAGGAAATTATGTGGCTAAAACCTTGAGCTTCAACAACTTGCACGAATTTTCTTAACATTTATAATAAAACCCTCACGATGGAGTCGCAGACTATAAAGAATCCATCTTTAACAAACTTCAATGGAAGCCTTAAAACCTGAAAGAAAAATGCAATAGCGCTCACAAATTCATGAAGAATATAACGGAAATAAAGCAGCAACAACAAAACCAGTCAAAAGCTACAGTGTTGCTCCAATCAATTAAGCTAAAATAATATAAAAGCTACACTGAGCAAAAAGCAGCAGAATTCAGAACCCAAAAAAGAAAAAAAAAAACTACCCTAACCCTTTCTTTTTCACTTTCCCTTCTTTCTTTTTACATATGATACATAGGAGCATCAACTACTCAAACTTTATCTACCCAAATCCCTAGCTACCACAACCCCAGAACAGAAAACCACAACTTCGTTAAAAAAAAAAATTGAAAAAAAAAGGGATGGTCCTAAAAGTTTGCCTACCTATGTTAGTTTGGTGGAGATCCAGATCTTTTAACGGGCGAACTCCGATCTTCATCATCAGAATCACTACCAGATGTACTCCTTGAATCAGAATCTGCAAAAGCAAAGCAAATGAAAATGGCTATNAAAGTGATGGTAATAAAGATGGTAATGTTATTAGTAGAATTCAAGTTGGTTGGTTGAAGTGAAGAAATGCATCGGGCCTATTATGTGATAGAAAAGTACCATTTAGACTGAAAGAAAAATTTTATAAGATGGGAAATGAAAATTTTATAAGATGGTGAGACTTGCAATGCTCAATAGCACAAAATGTTAGACTTTAAAAGAGAAGCATAAAATAAGGTTAAGCTTTGTTGAGATGAGAATGCTTAGGTGTATGAGTGGCTTGACACTAAGAGATAAAATGCAAAATGAATATATCCATGATAGGGTTGGTGTAGCTTCGGTGGCGGACAAGATTAGAGAAAACCGTCTTAGATGGTTTGGTCACATTAAATGTCGACCATCTGATGATTCGGTTAGGAGATTAGTTGTTTTAGATTTGACTGGTCTTACGAAAAGACTGACGTAGACCTAAAAAGACTTGGGCATATTGTATAAAAAATGAGCTTAATCTATTAGAATTAAATGAAAATATGACACTCAATAGAATGCAATGGGGGGAAAAAGATTCATGTTGCCGACTCCAGTTTTACTAGGATACAAAGTTGTTATTGTTGTTGCTGCAGTTCATAGTGTTGAATGTAGGGGGTTTCATAAAGCTGATCACACATAGTTTTGATAAGATTAATAATGTTAATTATGTAATCATCCTCAAAAAAAAAAAAAAATTTTTTTTGACCAAAGGCTAATTTATAAAAATTATAGTCATCATCATTAGCCTTAAGACAACTACTTGTGATTGGCTTTATTATCCTTTTTTTATATTTGTTCTTCTTTAAGTGTCATAGACGGTTAGATTTATCTTGCATACATTAAATTTATTTTTTGTAGAATTTTTTTTACA
>JXCR01145566.1:19238-31624 GCA_002079205.1 Phalaenopsis hybrid cultivar | reverse complement strand
TTGTTGTTGTTGTTGTTTTATATCTTCACTCCCACTTACACCTTCATTCACTCGCACTTGTTCATGCATATCAAATATACGGGTGGATAATTATATAAGTTTATAGGCTCTTATAACCCTACTTGAATGAACATAAAATATAAAAAGCTAACTAAACACGATTATCCCATTTTCTCATTTTATCACATATATTTTTTGATACTAAAGCATAAAAATGTCATCAATTTAAACATATATGAACATTATCAAACATGCTATATAAATTTATAAATGTCACCATATATAACTAACGAACTAACAATAAAACTTGTGAAATAAATTAATACACGTAGAACAATAATTAAAATTCATAAAATTCTTTCAAAGCAATATTCATAATAATATTGTGAAACTTTTTTATTTTATAATAAATTTTATCGGCTTAATATATTTACTAAAACATGGAAAATATTATAAAAAATAAAATACCTCATAAGAAATTAATTTTTTTTAATTTAGTATGTTCAACTCAATCTATTATACATCATATCAAAAGGTACATAGTGAAAATATTGTAAATGATTTAGAAATGATACACTAACACCATAATTCCTTTTATATATCATAATTTTAAACTTCGAGTTCCATTTTCAGTCAAGCAATTGTTTTTCGTTGCATCACTATACTTAACAATAAAAAGATCGTTCATACTTGTACCCAATCAGTCATATTCTTTTTCATCAACAATATTATCATAAAAGAGAATTTCATCATCCAAATCTAATTTTNTTGTTTTTCGTTGCATCACTATACTTAACAATAAAAAGATCGTTCATACTTGTACCCAATCAGTCATATTCTGTTTCATCAACAATATTATCATAAGAGAGAATTTCATCCTCCAAATCTAATTTCTATAACATAAATTTTGGCGATAAAATTCAATGATTTTCTTCTCTTTCCAAACATTAAATTATTTATCCCAACTTATCATGATAATTATATCAAACTATACAAATAATCTCTAACAAAATAAAAAATATTTCATCGGGACGTTCCCACTTATGGAGGGCAAACTCCCGTTCGCCACGTTGCCACAAATAATGTATATGACGATGTGATCGTCGGTGATTGACTGTCTGGACCTACGAATAATAGGGCAAATATACATTTTTTATTCACACACACATATATATTAATTTAATTCTAATAAACTCTACCCATTTGTTTAACTATTTAGTTCATCTTACATTAGAAATGGGAGAAAAATGGAGCTGTTAATAATCGAAGAGAAACGTGTATGTCAATCAGCTTAATAACAATGAATGAAAAAATTTGGAACGCGGGTAGGAGCTCTGGCGATTTGGAGGTGATCGATCCCTGATTCCTATAGGATTCTAGGTTTTCGATGTTGACGCCATTTGGCAGCGACAGTCTTTCGCCGCCATCTTTTACTATCGGGTCGATTCATTCTATTAATCTCAATCGTGACTCGATTGGGATTTGGTGATGGCATTTAGTNAACAAAATAAAAAATATTTCATCGGGACGTTCCCACTTATGGAGGGCAAACTCCCGTTCGCCACGTTGCCACTAATAATGTATATGACGATATGATCGCCGGTGGTTGACTGTCCGGACCTACGAATAATAAGGCAAATATATATTTTTTATTCACACACACATATATATTAATTTAATTCTAATAAACTCTACCCATTTGTTTAACTATTTAGTTCATCTTACATTAGAAATGGGAGAAAAATGGAGCCGTTAATAATCGAAGATAAACGTGTATGTCAATCAGCTTAATAACAATGAATGAAAAAATTTGGAACGCGCGTAGGAGCTCTGGCGATTTGGAGGTGATCGATCCCTGATTCCTATCGGATTCTAGGTTTTCGATGTTGACGCCATTTGGCAGCGACAGTCTTTCGCCGCCATCTCTTACTATCGGGTCGATTCATTCTATTAATCTCAATCGTGACTCGATGCTTCGAGATGGAGAAGAAGTCAGCGCCATGTGCAGGTTTTTCTATTTGTATAGCTTTAATGGAGCAGAGGATCGTTATCCCAGGCTGTCGACATCGAATCTTCATATATATCTGTGAGTGAATCTCCGCCGCTCTTCCCCTCTGGTTAAGAAATTGATATCTTGATAAACCTTTTGAAGTGGGGAGGTATTTTGTTGGTAACCTTTAATTGATGATGTGAGCTGATTTTTCTTGGATATTGAACTTTTGAGACTTTTTTGTTTGGGGTATTTTGATGTGGACCTTGTTCTAATTTGCCTGTATTACGACGGAGACTGCAGACATATGTTTTCCTGTGAGTGTGTTATATTTACAACCTGGGCTGAGAAAGGGATGAACCCAGGCACCACGAGGCATGATAAAGAAAGGTAAAACTATATTTCGTACTCACAGTAGAAGAAATTACATACAAACAATATAACTAATTTTATTTTTTTTCATAGATTAGAGTCNTGCTCGAGAACAAGCCACCGCCATACATCATAAGGCATGATCATGGACGTTGGACTGAAATTCCTGTTAAAGTTGTTGCTTTGCTAAGAAACAAGTGGTCACAAGTAGCAAAGCATCTCATTTGAAGAAAGAAAACTCTGTAACATACTCATCTGCTGAAAACTATAAGAATAAAGAAGAAAATATTGAAAAAATTTTATTTCTCATTTGAGACCTTGGAATCATCAGCACAAAACCATTTGATATATTGTCAAGAAAAGCAAAGGAATTTGCCCCCAAAGGTCTTGTTTGCAGATTGGATATTGGGAGAGGATTAAAATGGTTAACTCAGGTTAGAGAGCCCTAGATGGAGTAAAGGGATTGACTCGGGATTCATGTAGCTTCTATAGTATAGAAAACAATTAACAATGGAGATTTGAGGGTTATGAGTGAAAAATAATTTGATGAGGATGGGAGCTATGTTTCTCTTTTTGAGACCAGGGATTTGGTGGGTGGTGAAATGGTGAGTTGACGTATCAACAACAGTGTATCGTGGTGGCTGACGACATGCTGAAAATACTGAGGGTGGACGGTGAAATGGCGGCTGGCCGGTGAAGTGGCAATCGAGCAGGTTCGGTCGATGACGACTAGTCGTTCGAGGGATCATTGGCGATGAAACACTTTTTATATGTGAAGGGGAGTAATGGGGGATTCTGCAAGAGGAGGCTAAAGCTACGGAAAGCATAGCTGGATTAACAATGTCGAAGATGAGGAGAACTTGTATGAGATTTTAATATGACAGGAACCTGTCGGGAGGCTTTTCTTGTGTTGCTTTTGGCAATATGAAAAGACACAATCTCCCGGTGATCGCCGATGGAAAGGAGAAATGGAGTAAATCTATCGTAGTGCAAGTTCCCCTTGCATTTTTTTGCTATGAGCGTTTCACTAAAGAGCTTTTGCTCGGTGTTGCTCATTTTCTTGTTGACGACACAATCCATGCTAACCACACCTTAAAGATTGTTGATCCATATCTGTCCAGTAGACCGTTCCCAAGGAATATAACGTAATACCAAGGGATGGAGAACTTCAGAGAGAAATACTTGCCCCCTCGGGGGCGAATCAGGGTGGTATCTGGGCTCGACAACCTCTTTTATTCCAAAAGACACGATGTTACAAGTGGGAGAGCCCCAAAAAGTTTCTTTTATTTGAATTGACCCTCATATTTATAGATAATATAATGGTCTATTTATAGATGATAGAATGGTCAAAAAGTAAATTACAATATTACTCTTGCTTTTAAACAGTGGTGCTTGATATTTTATTGTTTTTGTGTTGATGTATTATGCTAAAAAGTTATCCATTGGAGTTCTTCGTCGAGACAAAAAGTCCCTTGTTTGATTCTTGTTGGCCAAAGAAGAAAGTTGGTCGACCGAATGAAATGAGGTGGTCAAGGGAGACAGCTTGACCGATCAACTTAAATGAGATGATCGGTTACCAGATTGCCTCGAGATTCATGCAAACCATTATACAACATTAAAGCATAAATGCCTTTATATGAGTAAATCTAAAATTGAATACATGAGTTACAATTTAGCAATAATAGATCTAGTTCAAAGTTGTAAAAATGAGTGATCAAATCATTAAAAGGAGCGACCATTTTGTGTATCTTCTATCTATTGTTCAAAGTGATGGTGATATAGATGGGATGTTATCAGTAAAATTCAAGTTGGATGGTTGAAGATAAGGAATGTAGCAGGCCTATTGTGTGAAATAAAAATATTGCCTAGACTTAAAGAAAAAAAATTATAAGATGATGGCAAGACTTGCACTGTTTTATGCACATAATGTTGGCCAATAAAAGAGAAACATAAAATAAATTTAAGTGTTGCCAAGATGTGAATGCTTAGTTGGATGAGTGGCTGAACACTTTAAGACAAAATGTGAAACGACTGTATCTGTGAAAGGGCTTGTGTGGCTTCAGTGACAAACAAAATTAGAGAGTCATCTTAGGTGGTTTGTTCACATTTAATGTCGGCCATCTGATGATCATGTTAGGATATTATATGTTTTAGATTTAATTTTATGTTCATAAATGTAGAGGTAAATCAAAAAATACACAAACGCTTTGTATAAAAAAATGACATTAATTTATTAGAATTAAATGAAAATATGACACGACCTTCATTTACTCGCACTTGTTCGTGCATATCAAATATACAGGTGAATAATTATATAAGTGTATAGGCTCTTATAACTCTGCTTGAATGAACATAAAATATAAAAAGCTAACTAAACACGATTATCCCATTTTCTCATTTTATCACATATACTTTTTGATACAGAAGCATAAAAATGTCATCAATTTAAACATATATCAACATTATCAAACATGCTACATAAATTTATAAATGTCAGCATATATAACTAACGAACTAACAATAAAACTTGTGAAATAAATCAATATATGTAGAACAATAATTAAAATTCATAAAATTCTTTCAAAGCAATATTTAGAATAATATTGTGAAACTTTTTATTTTATAATAAAATTTATCGGTTTAATATATTTAATAAAACACGCAAAATGTTATAAAAAATAAAATACCTCATAAGAAATTAATTTTTTTTAAACTTAGTATGTTCAACTCAATCTATTATACATCATATCAAAAGTTACATAGTGAAAATATTGTAAATGATTTAGAAATGATACACTAACACCATAATTCCTTTTATATATCATAATTTTAAACTTAGAGTTCCATTTTCAGTCAAGCAATTGTTTTTCGTTGCATCACTATGCATTTTGGCGATAAATTCAATGATTTTCTTCTCTTTCCAAACATCAAATTATTTATCCCAACTTATCGTGATAATTGATGCGTGTTAAAAAATTCACGGTGGTAGAGTAATGGATTGTCGTCTTAGCGTTGCACGAAAATTCAGCACACTCACAGATGAAAATGAATCAAGCTGTAATAACACCAAAAGTTTTTACATGAAAAACCCGTAAAAAGGGAAAAACCACGAGGCATGACCTAGTTGTAAAAATCCACTATATGATGATGATTACAGATGCCTCTTGTCCCCCAGGCGAGAAAGGGTTACTAGCTTTCCACGTTATAACGTCGACTGATTACGTATAGTAAGCGGTGGTTGACGGAGGTGAGCGGTGACTAACAACAACAGATGACGGTCGGTGATAGTTGACAGAGGTCAGCGGTGATCGGCGGCGTTCAACGGTGGTCGGAGGTGGTCGACGGTCGTTGTCGACGGTCAGTGGTCGACGGTGATCGACGATGGCGATGATGATATTGGACTTGAACTCCTTCTCAAAGCCTCAAGTTCTCTCTTAAGCCCCCTCCCTCTCATGTGAGGGGTGAGCCTCTATTTATAGTTTTGAGAGCAATTAATGCAGGAATATGAACCATTTTGATCGGACGGCCCGGAGAACTTCCCTTGATCATATAACGTTTGATGGACATTTGAGTGCCTTAACGATGTCAGAATTGAGCAATCTTAGGCTCGTTGGATTCGTCTTTTCTAGACGCTCGATTCAACTATAAAATCGCTATAATCGACATCCGTTTGACCTTTCAAATGCCTCCGGAAATCCTTCAGTAGTGGTTTAATCACTTGATATGGGCTTGATTTGACTCGGTTTGGACTACCTTTGATATCATTAGGTTTGTCTTATCGATTCGATCAGTTTGACTATAAATTTGCTGAAATCAGAGCTCTGGATGACTTTCTATCAAGATTTGAATATTCGTGCTCAAAATATTGCCTCAAGATCTGTCATACTTCGAGATTCATGTTGGATGATGATAATTTTGTTAATGACGTATCAATAATTATATCAAACTATACAAATCATCTCTAACAAAAGAAAACATATTCCATCCGGACTAGGGGTGTAAACGAGTCGAACATGAGCAGAGCAGAGCATGGCTCTGCTCATGTTTNTATATATATATATATATAAACTTGATGAGTAGTATTTTGAGCCAAAACGAGCCAAACACGAACGAACACATCCTAGTTCGTGTTCGACTCATTAACTTATCGAACGAAATTAACGAGCCGAACACGAGCTTCTTAACGAGTCGAACATAAGTTGTTCGCGAACAACGAGCCGTTTTGACAGCCCTAATCCGGACGTTCCCACTTTTGGAGGGCCAACACCCGTTCACCACATTGCCGCTAATGATGTATATGGCGACGTGATCGTCGGTGGTTGACTGTCCGGACCTTGCGAATAATTGGGCCAATATACATTTTTTATTCACACACACATATATATTAATTTAATCTGATAAACTCTACCCATTTGTTTAACCAGCTAGTTCATCTTACATTAGAAATGGGAGAAAAATGGAGCTGTTAAAAATCGAAGAGAAACGTGTATGTCAATCAGCTTAATAACAATGAATGAAAAAATTTGAAACGCGGGTAGGAGCTCTGGCGATTTGGAGGTGATCGATCCCTGATTCCTATCGGATTCTAGGTTTTCGATGTTGATGCTATTTGGCAGCGACAGTCTTCCGCCGCCATCTCTTACTATCGGGTTGATTCATTCTATTCATCTCAATCGTGACTCGATTGGGATTTGGTGATGGCATTCAGGCTTCGAGAGGGAGAAGAAGTCAGCGCCGTGTGCAGGTTTTTCTATTTGTATAGCTTTAATGGAGCAGAGGATCGTCATCCCAGGCTGTCGACATCGAATCTTCATATATATCTGTGAGTGAATCTGCGCCGCTCTTCCCCTCTGGTTAAGAAATTGATATCTAGATAAACCCTTTGAAGTGGGGAGGTATATTGTTGGTAAACCTTTAATTGATGATGCGAGCTGATTTTTCTTGGAAATTGAACTTTTGAGACTTTTTTGTTTGGGGTATTTTGATGTGGACCTTGTTCTAATTTGCCTGTATAAGGACGGAGACTGCACACATATGTTTTCCTGTGAGTGTGTTATATTTACAACCTGGGCTGAGAAAGGGATGCACCCAGGCACCACGAGGCATGATAAAGAAAGATAAAACTATATTTCGTACTCACAGAAGAAGAAATTACATACAAACAATATAACTAATTTTATTTCTTTTCATGGATTAGAGAAACTTTGATAAAACCGAAGAGATAACATGAAAGTAAATAAGAAAAGTTATAATCAAAGGACTTTTATGAAACTAATTGAAGAAAACTAAAATAGCGAAGAAATAAGCAAACTACCCAAACTCAAAGGACAAACGCTAGAACTAATACATAAACTTAAAATATCAAAACAATAACTAATGTTGAAAGACTGCTCTCATGTTGATTGTTCACTAAGTAATTTAGTAGAAGCTATAAAAAAAGCTGCAACAAATGAGTTTGTTGAATTAAAGTCAATAAATAATCATCATATATTAAAGCATAAATGATAAAATATTGAACATGTAGCATAAACAATAAAAAAGGTGATATCATATACATATATGCCAGCAGGATAATTATGTCATCTAATGATCAAAATCATAGTGCGTGTTCAATCCAAATTGAGTATATTTATGCTTATACTCATGAACATGATATATATATATATAACTCCTTACCCGTTAATAATTAAAAGATTACAGATTTGGGGTGGGTTAGTGGATCCCTATTTAAGACAAAACAACAACATCAAATTCTTAGGGGCTCCAATGTCCACAATACAACTCCACCGAATGAGCAAAAATGCATGTAAAAACACAAAACGTATACGAAAAGAAAATGTATGCCCAAAGTTTACATGTATACCAATCCATAAGACAACAAAATTTATGGAGTAACAGTTTGAAGTAGAGCGTGCAATCCCCAACATAAACAACAACAAGGTCAAATCAATCTTGCATTCAGTGAATATGATAATATTTGCATATTCAAAGTACGGCTTCATCCTGCAAAATTTAAACTTAAGAAGGCAAAGAAAATAAATCTTCATAGAGATCCTGAAAGAATAGATCATAGTCTCTCTTAATTCAAAAAAACAGTATGTGCGGAGCAAGGGGTGCATCCAATCAATTAAATCCCATATAACCGTATACCGCAGACCCCAAATAAAGAATTTCAAAACAAATGAGAGCAACCAAGCATTCCAGTATTTTCCAACATCCATTTTATCAATGGAAGGCAAAATCGGGCAGAGGCATCCGTCCTCTAAATCTCCAAAAACAACGACAAGTCAATTTAGTAAAGAGGATAGAAACAACAACTTCACTAATCCAGCTGAAAGTTAAAACCCAAACATATAAAACCTAATTCAGCACAAAATCTAGCAAACATAAACTTTGCAAAGTAAGTCCTCGAGCCTTCTTCCAAGACTCAACGAAGTGGACAAAAACAGTTCCACCAGAGACATAATCCAACATCCAGTTCATCCAATTGATAATTCCAGCAGGATGCAATGCCAAAAACCAGTAGTAAAGCTTAGACCGAAACAAACAAACTGCTTCCATCCAAGTCTCCAAAGATAGCTGCTGTACAAGATAACCAGAAGCCAAAGCAAGCTTAATATCTAACATATGGAGCATCCAAATCATTACTTATGAGCGTATGTAACATAGGTGGGGGAACAATTCCCACAATAGCACTATGAACACGTCATTTTGCCAACCTATCCACAGGTTTATTCCCTTCTCTATAAGTAAAAGTAAAATGAATATTAAGTTGTTGCCTCTCTAGTATCTGCCAAATCCTTCTTATCAAGGATATAATATGCCAAGGGGGTTTAAGCTTAGTCATTAAAATGTTAAACAAGGTTTCAAAATCAGTTTCCAAAATAATATCATTAGTGTTGAGTGTCACAACAATTTGAATAGCAACAAGCATAACATTAGCCTCAATCTCCAGAGAAGAATTGGCAATAAAAGGGGAGACAAAATAAGCAATCCATTTTTCATGATCATCACGAATCAGCCCATCCATACCCGTATAATAGGAAGAATAGCTCCCATCTATATTAAATTTAATCCAACCATGGGTGGGGGGTTCCCATTTAATCAAAATGGGCATCCTACCCCTTCACATAGTAGTAGGAGCAACCTGGCCACAAGAATTCCTTCAAGCTTTTTGTAAATAAGCCACAACTAAAACAGAAATTGCAGGAGTATGGCACAATGTTTCATATTTATGATTATTCCTTGCCATCCAAATGAACCATAAGATAATAACAGGAAAATAAAAGTGTTTCTTGAAGGTAGGGTTGAAATCCTTCCAAATACTAATTACACCTTTAAATGTCAAGCTTATGGGCCAGGTAATACCAAAGTAGCAACCAATGTGATGTCAAACCTCTTTAGCAAAGGGACAATTAAAAAACAAATGTGCAAATGATTCAACACCTTTTTTACATATATAACAATAAAAAGCCAATTTCAAGCCTTTCATTTTCAAAATATCATCAAGAGGAAGCAACTTATGAAAGTACCTCCAAATAAAAAAAGATATAGAAGGAGAGATGTATTTGTGCCAAGTGTAAGCATGTCATTTCCAAGGAGTAAAAGAATGCAATTCCGTATACAGCAGTTTGGCAACAGAGGATCTAGTATTTTGTTTCCAAAGAGGAATATCTTTATCTTGAACACTTATAGGTATAGTAGCAATGACATTAGCAGCGTCACCCACTAAAGAATTTAGTATAGCTAAATTCCAACCCCCATCAATCCAGTAATTCGAGACCATCAACTTAGCATCATAACTCTCAATAAGCATAGTAGAAAATTTCGAAATGCCCAAATCATCATTCCAAAAAGATTTACTTCCATTCCCAAGTTCCCAAAAAATAAAATGAGAAGCAACCTCATGTGAAGAAATAATGGCTTTCCAAAGTTTAGAGTCCCCCACTCTCCACTTAACCATGGAGGGATGCATATTTTTACAATATTTATGCAGCATATATTTATCCCATAAAGAGTCCCCCAAACGAAATTTGAACCAAATTTTGCACATGTTAATATCAATAGTATGTTGCAATGTTTTAAAATCAAGCCCACCAGCACAAAGAGGCTTGCAATTATACTGCCAATTAGTCCAACTCTTAAAAGATCTAGAGCCCTTCCAAAGAAACTTATTAAAGATAGTTTCAAGATGCATTTGAGTGCTCTTTTTAGTTTTTAGAACTTGCATAGTGTAAAGAGCAAGTGTACAGAGGACACTTCCCAACCGAGTGAGATTACCCCGATTGGAGAGAAAATTATTTTTCCAATCATTTATCTTTAGTTTTACTTTATCAATCACCTCATCTATCTGAGTTTGCTTGGTTCTGCCTCTAAGAATGTTAACCCCAAGGTACTTAATAGGAAGCTTTGAAATTTTACAGTCAGTGTAATTAAAAGCCCAAACATGAGTATTAGAAGAGACACCCTTGCCAAAATAAATGAAACATTTTGCCGAGTTAAACATCATACCAGATGTGTTTTGAAAGTCAATCAGCAAAGACATGGTAGCTTTGATAGCACGTTTGCTAGCATTTAAGAATAAAATAACATCGTCTGCATAAGCAAGATGACTCACCACAATTTTGGACTGGTGNTCCATAAATTTATTTTCTCAAAATTTTTAATATGAAAATAATGATATCTAATCCCAAGTTATGGAAATGATAGTTCTTCTTCTACGCCTTAAAGTTGTTAAGTGACATAAGTTGTTACTCTATTATGTTGCATTAAGACACAAGCTAGTCCTTAATGTGAAGCACCACCATAGACTTGAAATTCATTATTCTTAGAAGAAATAGTGGGGATTGGAGCTGACACAAAGTAGTTCTTGAACTTCTAACAACTAAGCTGTGTAGCATCAACCCGTTCAGNATGTTGGCCTATAAAAGAGAAACATAAAATAAATTTAAGTGTTGCCAAGATGTAAATGCTTAGTTGGATGAGAGGCTTAACACTTTGAGACAAAATGTGAAACAAATGTATCTGTGAAAGGGCTTGCGTGGCTTCAGTGACAAACAAAATTAGAGAGAGTCGTCTTAGGTGGTTTGTTCACATTTAATGTCGACCTTCTGATGATCCTGTTAGGATATTATATGTTTTAGATTCAATTTTATGTTCATAAATGTAGAGGTAAACCAAAAAAAACATGAACACACTGTATAAAAAAGATGACATTAATTTATTAGAATTAAATGAAAATATGACACTCAATATGACACAATAGAGAAAAATAATTCATGTGGCTAACCCCACTTAATGGGATATTTTTGTTGTTGTTGTTGTTGTTTTATATCTTCACTCCCACTTACACCTTCATTCACTCGCACTTGTTCATGCATATCAAATATACGGGTGGATAATTATATAAGTTTATAGGCTCTTATAACCCTACTTGAATGAACATAAAATATAAAAAGCTAACTAAACACGATTATCCCATTTTCTCATTTTATCACATATATTTTTTGATACTAAAGCATAAAAATGTCATCAATTTAAACATATATGAACATTATCAAACATGCTATATAAATTTATAAATGTCACCATATATAACTAACGAACTAACAATAAAACTTGTGAAATAAATTAATACACGTAGAACAATAATTAAAATTCATAAAATTCTTTCAAAGCAATATTCATAATAATATTGTGAAACTTTTTTATTTTATAATAAATTTTATCGGCTTAATATATTTACTAAAACATGGAAAATATTATAAAAAATAAAATACCTCATAAGAAATTAATTTTTTTTAATTTAGTATGTTCAACTCAATCTATTATACATCATATCAAAAGGTACATAGTGAAAATATTGTAAATGATTTAGAAATGATACACTAACACCATAATTCCTTTTATATATCATAATTTTAAACTTCGAGTTCCATTTTCAGTCAAGCAATTGTTTTTCGTTGCATCACTATACTTAACAATAAAAAGATCGTTCATACTTGTACCCAATCAGTCATATTCT
>JXCR01145566.1:0-18501 GCA_002079205.1 Phalaenopsis hybrid cultivar | reverse complement strand
TCACGACTGACATCCGTACGACAGGTAATAAAATTTTAACAATATAATAGACAAATTTATAAAATAGTTAGAAACCTAATATGAATAAAAATGATAGTGTTCCTTACAATGAATGATGCATTTTAGTTTTAATAAATAATAGTTACTCGTTTTGATACGAGTAATATTAAACTCCCAATTTATTTGAGATTCAACTAGCGATATTAGATATAATCCGCTCAAAAGTCCTACAAAAAAATCTATCTTAATATCTAAATCATAATAAAGAATTAAACATGTGCAAACATAGGACCTATTCTTTCTCAACTTAAGTGTGCTTTTAAAGTATTAATCGGTTCTAAATAACCTAGTCTATAATATTGCTAAGTTAGATATCATTAAGAGAACAATCATTATGATCTAAAGTTAGAATAATTGAATACAAACAAATATTATTTCTTAAATATGATTTCAAACAGTAGTAAATATATTGCTAACCTAGATTTATCTAAAAGCGAGGAGTAGAAGAATAAGAAAGCATCAATATATAGAAAGAAAAAATAGGGAAGGAGAGAAAGGCGAGAGGTTACCATCATTGGCGGCTCATAGTCAGGGTAGAAGAAGATGAGAAGAGGGTGCGCTTGTTGCCGGTCTAAGGACAAGGAGAGGAAGGATTTGGCGGCTATCAATTCAATCACTAGGAAGAGAACCAATGGCTGAAAAGGGGAGTGAAGGAGAATGAGGCCAGGATGGGCTTCATTAGCTATGAGGGTAAGAGGGCTGTGGGTCATGTGATGCCTTAGCCTTAGAATCCTTAAACAGGTAGCTAAGTTAGTGAGGGTGAATGATATTGAGCGTGGGAATTTGCGTACGATGAGCAAGCAGGAGAAAAAAAGGAGAAAAACATTTAATTGCACATGAGAAGGAAGGTGTCTGCAACAGATCGTGCGAAGGGAGGGTTGAGGGTTGCNCATAGTCAGGGTAGAAGAAGATGAGAAGAGGGTGCGCTTGTTGCCGGTCTAAGGACAAGGAGAGGAAGGATTCGGCGGCTATCAATTCAATCACTAGGAAGAGAACCAATGGCTGAAAAGGCGAGTGAAGGAGAATGAGGCAAGGATGGGCTTCATTAGCTATGAGGGTAAGAGGGCTGTGGGTCATGTGATGCCTTAGCCTTAGAATCCTTAAACAGGTAGCTAAGTTAGTGAGGGTGAATGATATTGAGCGTGGGAATTTGCGTACGATGAGCAAGCAGGAGAAAAAAGGGAGAAAAACATAATTAATTGCACATGAGAAGGAAGGTGTCTACAACAGATCGTGCGAAGGGAGGGTTGAGGGTTGTGATCTCCTGTTGGTGGGATTGGACCGATTTGATTCATGTAAAGGCTCAGTTCAATCCTTACATGCCACCCCTATAAATTTGACCTCCAAATTTATTCCTTAATTTTAGAACAACTGTGGGTACTTCGTGATTATCTCTTTGTTCAATCACCCAAGTTACTTTTTTATTGTGATTAATTTTCTATAATATTCTAACAAAAGGGATAGATTGGCGAGGATGACAACAAACTCCGTGTTCCAAAACGTGCTATGATATTTCTTCATAACTCGAGTTTTCTTGATTACTAGCAGCTCATGTTGAATAATATGAAAGTCATCATGAATGTATATTATAATAAATAAACTAAATTTTGCTCTCTCATGCCAGTCTCGAAAAAAGTGCTAAAATTATGAAACTCTGTCAACTCTTTCAATCACATCAAAATGACCAATATATTGAGGCTGAAGTTTCTATTCTTACCATTTTTAGTAACTACACACATGATTAAACCTTAAGAAAAATATAATCTACAAATTTAAACTCAATCTCTTTGTGCTTATGGTCAGAATATCTTTTCTGATGCTCTTGAGCAGCTCGTAGTTGCTCTTGAGTTTAATAGATCTTCTCAGTAGATTGATTAACTAATTGAGATTATGATAGTTTTCTCTCACCAACCTCAAACCAACATAAGAGATGTTTGCACTTCTTTGCATAAAAAGTTTCATATAGTGTCATGTCGATACTAGCATGATGCTATTATTACAAACAAACTACTCCAATAAAGTATAATTTTCTCTATTATCTCCAACGCCAAAAATGCAATATCTCAATAAATATTCTAATATTTTATTAATGTGCTTCGACTGACCGTCTGTTTGGGATAAAATATAGTACCGAAGTCCAACCTCATACTCAAAATTTCACACTTTTTTTTGGCAGTTTAGAAGTAATTCTACTTGACTAGCTTCTCCGTTTAATAATTCTACTTGATGGATAGGAAACAAGTGAAATTTTTAAGTCTTTCAATAACAACTTAATTTTTATCTTGTTATTGTTTTGATATAGGCAACCCAACCATGAAATACATTGCAATATCACCCCACTTTCATTCTGAAATTAGAAGGTGATGTGACAGGCCATCTGGTATTTGATGTTCTATCTTGATCATCTTGTAGGTCAAACGATCTGGTTATAAAATTTGCCATATTGCTCTTCATGCCAAACCACCAAAATGGCTTCTTGTGATTTTGATATATCTATGTACTTCCTGTATGAACGAAATTGGAAGTATAGTACGCCTCTCAAAGTATCTCCTGTTGAAATCCTTCTTGATTCAGAGTGCATAACTAATGTGTGGATCTCAACATGCCTATTTGATCATTGGTGAATTTGGGTTTCAATTCATTATGAACATGTTTCCTAAGCTATAGTAGGTCTGTATCTTTCATTTGAGTTGCACAAATCTGATTTGCTATCATAGGTTGAATAAACATGTGATATATATTTATGTTTGCTCTTAAATGTACTGTCTCAAGCTGAATTCGCTTCATCTTCAGGGCTAGTTATCGCTTATCGCTTCCGAGTGATTATTCAAGCTGCATAACCTGAGGATTTCCTACTCAATGCACCTGGTATCTCATTAATCTTATATGGGTGATGCTAAATCTGTAGAGAAGTCTTTCATCAACTCAAGCCAATGCTTTGGTTTCAAGTTCAAATTTTTTTGAGGGAAAATATACTTTAAAATTTTGCGGTTAATAAAGATTTCATAGCAAATTCCATAAATTTATTTTCTCAAAATTTTTAATATGAAAATAATGATATCTAATCCCAAGTTATGGAAATGATAATTCTTCTTCTACGCCTTAAAGTTGTTAAGTGACATAAGTTGTTACACTATTATGTTGCATTAAGACACAAGCTAGTCCTTAATGTGAAGCACCACCATAGACTTGAAATTCATTATTCTTAGAAGAAATAGTGGGGATTGGAGCTGACACAAAGTAGTTCTTGAACTTCTAACAACTAAGCTGCGTAGCATCAACCCGTTCACTATTGAGTGGATTTAGTTAGAGGCGCAACAATACTAGAAAAGCCTTCAATAAATCTTTTGATAATGACCAACTAATCCAAGAAAACTACAAATCTCTACGACAATATTTTTTCTTAGCCAATCAATCATCACATTAATCATGACATAAATCATAGAAATTTTCAAAAAAATAGCTCAAAATCTACTTTAGAAATTATGGCATTTGGTTCAAAATTATTACGATGATGTTTGTTCAATAATCATCAACTCCTTTACACGGTTGAAAAATAGCCATATCCATTTTGCGCACTTGAGGCCACTTTATATGTCGAAGTCTTTTCTTGATATAATGGAGCCACATGTTCTATTCAATCGGACCAAAAATGCAATTAAAAATAAGAGGATACATCTTTAGAAATTGATTCATTATTCGATTCATAGGATCCACATTAGCAACCATGACCTGTAGGATTTTTAATTCCAATATTAACTTATTGATATATAACTTGCATTATTTGCATGTTCTTTATCAACATTATTTTTCAATTTTATGGTAATGAAGTTTTTCTAAACTGTAGAAGTTCTTTTTTTCTTTCCTTTTCCAAAAAGGTTCTCTTAATTATCATCTTTAACAACTTCTATAACTTCTAATTCAATAGTATTTACAACCACATCAGCTATAATATCGTCTTGAGTATCATTCATGATCTAACCACCAAAAGAGTTATCATTAAAATCTATATTTATTGGTTTTAAATCAAATGATAGAAATTCTTAGTTGTTGAAATCTTGACATGAGGTGTGAGCCATATCTAACTTTTAATATTATTAAATTGCAAGTTTATGATATTATTATTATATGTTAACTGTTAACTAGATATCAAGTGCTTGACAACTTTGGTTTTCACCACATATTAATAACTAGTGGCATTTTTCCTCATGGATGTATGTTGATTGGTTTTTGAATTTTGTAAAGTATATTATTTATGATATTATGTGTTATTTATCTTTTGATTTTGTTCCTATTATATACTATATACAATAGGAAAATAATTATGCTAAAATGACAATAGGGAACAACTACTTATACAAAAAAAATATAGTAGCTAAAGTAAATACTAAAAAATATCAAACTAGGAAATCTAAAATTGCGAAGTCTGCTCCTGTGGAGACGGGTCCCGCTGGTGGCCGATGATAATTAGTTATGAAAATATCAATGAGTGAGTTTCACAATTAAACTCAATAAATAACAACTATTTATTAAAACATAAACGATAAGGAAAATGAGATTGCAATATGAACAATAAATAAGAACTATTACTACATGCATATATAATATCATAAGACAACAATAGAGTGATAAACAAAATATGTTCAACCATCTCAAGGAAACATGCAATCAATTTAAATCAAGTTTCTTTTTTTTTAGTTTTTCATTTATATTTTTATAGTTGGTTTTAACAGACAACTTGAAACTGTGAATGTCAATACCAACCTAAGAAAACCAAGCGATTCCCTATAGAGTCATCACTCTGTCGGTCTGTTGGCTCTGCTAACCATTATTCAAAAGGGTTCCATGATCTATACGCTATCACACACAAGCATACAAATTTTTACACAAGCATAACATATAAGACTGATACAAATTCATACAAGTAGAATGCAGAAGAAAGATATCATAACTACATGATTAATTAAAATATTCAGGAAACTTTATAACAATAAATTAAGACAGCTGATTATTTCATTATGAACAATAAATGAAATCTATAAAAAAATTAAGTAGGAAGGGTATGACTGACAATCATATCAACCAATAACAATGATTAATGCCCCCAACTAGGAAGGGTATATTCATCCTCTAATAAGAAATAATTACTTTTCTCGAGGCGAAGAATAGGATACTTCTACGAATTCAACGATTCTACTAGCGATTCTATACAATTTAGAATTCAACATGTGATTATTTATACAATTAAAGTCATTGAACATAATTATTCATTAGATTAGATGCAACTTAATTAATAAATGCATATTATATTCTTGAAAAAAATATATAAATTTAATTAATCTTTCCAATAACTTATAATAATAAAATAAAAGAACAGGTTTACTTTATAATAATAATAATAATAATAATAATAATAATAATAATAATAATAATAATAATAATGAAAAAGATGGCGTTGGTTTCGGGAGGCTCTGCTAGGATTTTTGACGATGATGGTTTTCGGCATTTTCTTCCTTAGTGATTTCAACAGGTATGGAGGGATCTTCCTTCGCTGAGGTGGTCGCTAGGAGTGGGAAGTGACCTCTCTTTATCTTGTAAATTCTCTTTGGTGGGAAAATTTGTCTATGAGCATCCGAAAATGGAGATTTTTCTTGCAATTTTTGAGAACCTTCGGTTGTTAGGGGATTGGAAGGTAGGTCTCTTAGATGGTTGACACATTCTCATCCAAGCAGAGAGAAGACTATGCTTGGATTTTTACTAAGAAGCTAAAGATTGATAACAACATTATGAAATTGCTTAAGTGGTATGTGGATTTCGATCTGCAAACTGAACCGCCCATTGTCCCTATCTGGTTTCGTTTCCCAGGTCTAAAGCTGCACCTCTTTAACCAGGAAATTCTTTTCTCTCTTGTAGGTTTTTTTTTGGGCATCTCATGAAGATGGATGTGCTGATCTTCAATCTGACCAGTCCTTATACAGCTAGAGTGTTAGAGGAAATGGACATTACACAATCAGTGCCCGAGGAAGTTTGGATAGGTTCAATCTATAATGGTTATTGACAAAAAGTGGTGGTTGAGCAAAATCCTCGCTATTGCAACAATAGTAGAATGTTTGGGCATCTTATGGATAATTTTTATATTCTACACTTGAAACTCAAGTATGCTTCTTTTCGAAAGGTTGGAGGCTNAGTGGTGGTTGAGCAAAATCCTCGCTATTGCAACAATAGTAGAATGTTTGGGCATCTTATGGATAATTTTTATATTCTACACTCGAAACTCAAGTATGCTTCTTTTCGAAAGGTTGGAGGCTGAGGGAAAGTGGAAAACAGGGCTTTTGCAAATTAGACAATGGATGCCAATATTGGTGAAACTGATCCATTTAAAAATTTAAGGGAGTTGCAAATGACACCTTTGATTTGATTGGCAATTAGGTGACTGATGCTGGCATGGAGTTAAGAGAATGAAATGGCGGGGAGTTGGTAACTAAGAGATCGAAATCTCATCATTGTGAGAAATTACATGGAGATGATGGTCAATTGGTAGTTGGACAACTTGTAGCAATTGGTGGGGTGCTCTCTTAGGAGCCGGTTTTCCCAGTAATAAGTGATAACAGGGCCTTTGAGGTTTCTATAGAGCTGGGCTTAGAATGGGCTAGAACTTACTTAGTGGAGGAATTGTCTACTCAAAAATCTAGAAGAAGGAAAAAGGGGAAGCAGGAATTGAAGAACAGGGCCTTTGAGGTTTCTATAGAGCCGGGCTTAGAATGAGCTAGAACTGACTTACAGGAGGAACTGTCTACTCAAAAATCTAGAAGGAAAAAGNTCAAAAATCTAGAAGAAGGAAAAAGGGGAAGCAGGAATTGAAGAACAGGGCCTTTGAGGTTTCTATAGAGCCAGGCTTAGAATGAGCTAGAACTGACTTACAGGAGGAACTGTCTACTCAAAAATCTAGAAGAAGGAAAAAAAGGGAAGCAAGAATTGAAGAATTTGAGGAGCAATAACATTATACATAGAGTTTCTCAATCTTGGTCTGATGGTGATAATGGGTTTCTCCTCCCTAGAATAATTAGGAGAGGGCTGCCTTTGCAGTATGATTAATATGCTTATTTGGAATATCAGGGGAATTGCGGACACTTATTCCTTTGATAGAATGAAGCACTTGGTAAGGGTCCATAAACTTTGGGTTTTTGCTATTCTTGAGGCTCTGATTAATACAAACAAAAATAGTGTTGTGAAGAAGTTTGACTATTTTAATTTTACTTCTACTATGAACAATAAAATCTGGTTTTTCTGGAGGAAAGAGTTATATATCAATATTTTGGTGGATGACCTTCAATTTTTATATGTGATGTTTGATCTAGGCCCAATCAAAGAATATGTTACTTTTATCTATGCAAGCTCAAACTACCTCGGTGCCCTGTGGGTTTGATACTCGGGACTAAAAGAAAGTCTTATATTTCTTGAATGATATATGCACTTGCATTAACATCTATTGTGAAGTGATTTAACGTGAAAAGTTAAGTTATTAAATTTATAAAATATATTTTAAAAATTATAATATTTAAATCCTAAATCACTAAGTGTACCGAAGTGAAAGTAGTGGTCAAGTTTTTGGCGCCGTTGCCGGAGAATCACAACGGTAGAATTTTTTCAGGGGGAATTTTAATTGAATCTGTAAAACTTATATTTGGAAATTGTATTATTTATATAAAATGATTAGTATATTGCGTGCTTTTATTTTAAAAAAAAGCTATAATAATTTTGACTGGTAGAAATCTATCATATTAGTCAAATCTTTAGTATTAAATGGTTAGTTCAGGAGCTGCAAACCTTGAACCATACAACTTAGAATTAGAGAGTTAAAAAGATTAAAAAACAAAAAAGTCTTCAAAAACTCATTGTAGAAATGACAGATCAAAATCATGAAAACCCATATATGGGTTGTAATGTTAACAGACCTTTAGGGGATTATGCGAACCCTACAGTGAATGAAATTCACTTATGTATATAAAACCCCGCTGTATAGCCAAATAATTTTGAACTTAACCCTGCAATTATTCAGATAGTGATCAATAATCAATTTGGAGGATCTCTATCTGAAGACCCTAACTTACATTTAGCAAGTTTCTTAGAATTCTGTGCCACATTCACGTATAATGGTGTCTTCAATGATGCTGTTAGACTTATACTTTTTCTCTTTTCACTGAGGAATAAACCAAAATGTGACTCAATTCAGTAGCACCGGGATCTATTAGAACATGAGGAGATTTAATTCAGAAATTTCTTCTCAAGTATTTTCCACCATCCAAAACAACTAAGTTGAGGAATGATATCACACGTTCAGTCAATATGACGGTGAATCAATTTACAAGGCTTGGGAACGATTTAAGGAACTTCTTAGGAAGTATCCACATCTCGCATTACTTGATTGACTTATTATACAAACTTTCTATAATGTATTAGTTGGATCTTTAAGAGCGATTATAGATGCTGCTGCTGGTGGGTCTCTCATGTCAAAGTCTTCTGAAGAGGCCTATTCTCTCTTTGAGGAAATGACCACTAATAACTTCCAATGGCCATCTAAGAGAATCAACCTCAAGAAAGCAGCTAATATTCTTGAAAATGATGTACTTACAATCCTAACATCTTAAGTTGCAGCTATTGCACAAAAATTAGAACATTACGGGACGAGTCAAAATTAAGAACTTCCTGTCATTGAGGAAAACTCATTTGGATAACTAGTTGATACTAACACCGTTGAAACTATCCATGCGATTAACAATAGTTAAAATAACCCATATTTTAATTATTACAACTCAGGCTGGAAGAACCATCCCAATTTCAATTGAAATAACAATTTTGGAGGAGGAAATCAATCTTAGGGAAATAATCCAGTTAATCCAGCAAGTAATTGGAACAACCGGGGCAATTTTAGCTTCAGACCTTCTTATCCTCCTAAATTTAATGCTAACCCATAATTTAAAGAGAAAAAGTTATTATTGGAATGCTTTGTTATTCAATTTGGAAATTAGCTGCATAATTAAGGAACTACACTTAAGAATATAGAAAACCGGCTGAGGCAGATTACTTCTACATTTGAAGTCGTCTTCAGGGAATTCTTCCTGGTAACATTGAAGTGAACCCTATGGAGAAGGGTAGTGTGCAAGGAAAACACAAATAATTCTTGGATTCGTCGAGCTGACTACGTTAAACTAAATGCTTCGTGGGAGACACTCTATGATTATCTTTATTGGTGTGATTGTTAGTGAGTGTGAATGATATGTGTATGATGGTTATGGATTGTTTTGATTGATAGTGATCTTGGATATTTATGTATGAGTCAATAGTTGAGTTGTTGATGTGTCATGAGGGAAGTGAATTCCTAACTTCTCGGCATAACTAGATTTGTATATGTTCTCTTTAGTAGTTGGATTGACGAGTCCACTACAACTCAGTTCTCAACCGAACTTGAGCTTACGAGAGATGTGTTGAGTTTGGTCAAATCTCAGGTCCAACTCAATTCTATCACTTCCTTTGTCTGACCATGCTTTTATTGAGTAAGGTCATGAACCTACTTGATAAGTAACATGAGGATGAGTCAACTCTATAAAGTTTGTAGTCCATACATTAAGGGTTGAGGTAATGCCTGAGGTTGACAATACACGAGTCAATATAACAGGGATAATCTTGCCCATGGGTTTAACACTATAAAATTTTTAAAAGCACCCAATTTTTCAATGTTTTGATTCCGTTAGAAATTGAAAGTATGGTTGGGAGATGTGATGAGTTTTATGAAGAATTGCCCTCATTTATCTTACGTGTCTGTGAATGTGTTATTGGAGTAATTTAGGACTTTGGGGAGATTATAATGTTCATTTTAAGTTGACCCAAACTAAAATCAGAGAATGTAGAAAATTGTGGTCTTTTCTATTGTTGTTTGGATGTTGATATATTATCATTTGGTTAGTGAAACCAATATTTGTCACTATTCATTCAAGTTGTAACATTTAGGACAAACATTGTTTGTACTTTTATTAATGTTATGATGCTATCTGCACTTTAATTAGACATTCTTTTTAGTTCAGTTTTCATTCTAACATGTGTAGGTTAGATTTACTTTCTGTTTCATTCTAATATGTCCTGAGTAATCTTTGAAAAATATTCCTGATAGACACTTGTGATAGATTCTACTTCTGAACTGTAATTTTTCTTCCCGCTTATATTTTTTATTTTTAATGCCATCTATGCTAAAAAATTAAGTTTGGGGGGAGAAAAATCTTTTTGAATACTTAAACATTATTTGTCCTCAGTAGACTGTTTATTAAAATAAAATCACTGTACATGAGTTGTGGTATGTGATGTTATCGTTAGGGTACTGTAAATCTTGATCCTAGGGAATATCATAGAAGATTTAGTGAAATTTTTGAAAGACTTCTAAGGTTAAGATATTTTGTAGGAAACAAGAGGAAAATAATTTTACTATTTATAGTAGGAAAGAATTATATTTTTGAAAAATTAGGATTTTTAGAATTACACATTTAAAAAGAATTAAGCCTCTACACTTTATTTCAAACCAATACTTTTATTTTTTTTTGAAGTAAGTGTAGGATAGCTATAAGTATTTAACTTTAGAAAGGAGATAGTGAAATTCAAATCCATTAAAGTCATATCCAGATATATTAATTCTCACATAAAAACAAAAAGGATTGAAAAAGTTCCTTAAAAAAAAAAAAGTAGTGATGAGAAGCTTGAAGGGAAACCTAATTAAAAATTGGTTTCACTTGAACCTTCATAAAGGAGAAAACTTAGATACTGTCCTAAACTTGTTTTTACTTTCATAAAAAATATTAGTTAAATCTTTCTACTTGAGTGCTTTAATTCAGCCTTTTATAATTTCTATGAATTTAAAGTTTAGCAAATTATAATTATTTTCGAAATAGATAGAAAATTAGTATTCTCAGGGCAAATACAAAATAATCTTAAACCCTAGTTCTAGTCTAATTCAGTAGATTTCTCTTAAGTTGCACTATGATATTCCTGAGGCAAAAAATTATAAAATTTTAATGAAACCCACTAGCTCAAATCAACATATTTAGTTTTTAAAGTTGTAGTGTTATTTGAGGACAAATAACATTTAAATTTAGGGGATTTTGATATGTTTTTTTGTATGCTTAATTTTCTATACTTTTTATATTTATTTATGAATGAAATTGCAATTTAAAGGGAAGTATTTTCATGTTTTTGGTGCAGATATAATGGGTAAAGCAATTGGAGCGAACTGAAACAAAAACAGAGCAAATGAAGCAATGGATGCTTGGACCTGAACTGACACCATGACACTAGCTTTTGGCACTTAGGTGGCGCCACATACTGGCGCCTAGGCGCCACATATTGGCGCGTAGGCACCAGTTGTTTTTCCCAGCCGACTGAGAAGATGACGCTTAGGAGCCAAAATTGTTTAGAAGTTTTCTGGGAGTTATTTAGTGGTTCAAAACGATATGGAAAAAGAGATTTTCTGTCATTTGGGCACTTAGGGACGAAGTTCTAAGGTCTGGAACTCCTCAAGGACTTCAGGAAATCCATATTAGGAGTAGGATTCCACTAATATAGAGAGATTTGTAAGGGAATNAGGGCAAATACAAAATAATCTTAAACCCTAGTTCTAGTCTAATTCAGTAGATTTCTCTTAAGTTGCACTATGATATTCCTGAGGCAAAAAATTATAAAATTTTAATGAAACCCACTAGCTCAAATCAACATATTTAGTTTTTAAAGTTGTAGTGTTATTTGAGGACAAATAACATTTAAATTTAGGGGATTTTGATATGTTTTTTTGCATGCTTAATTTTCTATACTTTTTATATTTATTTATGAATGAAATTGCAATTTAAAGGGAAGTATTTTCATGTTTTTGGTGCAGATATAATGGGTAAAGCAATTGGAGCGAACTGAAACAAAAACAGAGCAAATGAAGCAATGGATGCTTGGACCTGAACTGACACCATGACACTAGCTTTTGGCACTTAGGTGGCGCCACATACTGGCGCCTAGGCGCCACATACTGGCGCGTAGGCACCAGTTGTTTTTCCCAGCCGACTGAGAAGATGACGCTTAGGAGCCAAAATTGTTTAGAAGTTTTCTGGGAGTTATTTAGTGGTTCAAAACGATATGGAAAAAGAGATTTTCTGTCATTTGGGCACTTAGGGACGAAGTTCTAAGGTCTGGAACTCCTCAAGGACTTCAGGAAATCCATATTAGGAGTAGGATTCCACTAATATAGAGAGATTTGTAAGGGAATTTGCTTCATGAAGTTTCATGAAGTTTTCTATTGATTTTATCATGCATTGTGAATAGAAATCCTGTGCTTTTCTTTTGTGATGATTTGGTAGTAAGTGTAGGGTGTAGAAGTTTAAGAATAAATCTTAATTTTATATGTGATGAATGTTCTCTTAGACTTAATTTATATATCTTATCGGCCATAATATTTGTAAAAATTTGTTGTGACCCATTAGGACTCGGAAGAGCAGTGGTGAATCAACATGATAATGTTCACATTATCATTTAACTATGAAACGAGTAGTTAGGTGACTGTGTAAAGTTAGGGAGATAAGTATTTTGGGAGATTCAGATTAGAGCTTTTTGAGTGATAAGCGGGGCATATTGTTATGGGGAGCATATATGTGGCACTAACTGACACCGTTGCCAAAACAATTAACTCATTAGTGAACTATTCGTATCTATAACTCGGGAGAGAGTAGATAGACATATGCTTCTTTTGTTACTACTTTATTCATATTCTTAAACTTCTAACTTACAACCTACTTAATTATTCACAAAAGAAAAGTACTTTTTATCCCTCTTGAATTAAACCTTATTAATTGTTCTAGATAAGTTTTATCATATAATTAAAATAGTAATTTAGGAGTAGTGATAGTAAAATCACCTTTATAGAAACTCTAAACTAGGATCTTATAGTAGTAGACTAGAACTTCTCCTAAAGTGATTGTCTACCTCGGTTCCCTGTGGGTTCGATACTCGGGACTAAAAGAAAGTTCTATATCACTTGAACGATACGTGCAGTTGCGTTAACACCTAGTGTGAAGTGATTTAACTTGAAAAGTTAAGTTATTTAATTTATAAAATATATTTTAAAAATTATAATATTTAAATCCTAAATCACTAGGTGTACCGCAGAGAAAGTAGCAGTCAATAGGTTTAAAGACCGAAGTGTTATGTATGTAAAAATGAAATTTTAGGTGTGGCATATGTAAATACATAAGAATTGTGTGCTACATATATGTAAATTTTTTTATTTGGAAATAGCAAGCCCTATTTACTTAAAGTTGTATGTTGATTCTGATCTCTAGCGCTACTTGGCTAATTACAGTTGAATAATTCTAATAGTTCNTATATGTAAATTTTTTTATTTGGAAATAGCAAGCCCTATTTACTTAAAGTTGTATGTTGATTCTGATCTCTATCGCTACTTGGCTAATTACAGTTGAATAATTCTAATAGTTATTTTCAAAATGTTATATTACTGATCTATTAGTGCCTAATTTTGGTTCCATTACCTCGGCTCAATATTTGCTGCGCGTGGTAGCCTCTGTCAGTGTAGTTTCAGGTTGCTTGGTTTAGATTGTGGAGGCTGCTCCTTCTGCGTGTTTGTCTTCTTTGGCTAAATCTTCAGTGCTTTCCTTCTATTGTTTAGCTACTGGTTAATTCTTTCTGTGTTGCTGCTAGTTTCACTTAGGAAAGCTCATTAAACTGGCAGGTTCTCTATAATAATGCTTCTTTAACAATGTTTGTTTAAGATATCGGGGATAGCCGCAATTTTGAACTCCTAGAAATACTTTTGAGTTTGAATGCCTCATGCCTGCTAATCTTGACACGATTTGGCCTGAGACCATGTAATATGGAGATGCGAACTGATGGTCACATGAAATATTATATAAAGTGCCAAAATAGTCCTATGACTGTTTACACAAGGTCATTTTTGTCCCATAGTCCATAAAAATCCTAAATTAATCCCGATATTTTTAAAATTAAGACTGAAATAGTCTTCCGTGGGGATTATTTCAGCCTATATTAAATGTATATGGGACTAAATTGACACTTTTATAGACTCTAGAACTAAAATGACCCCATAAAAATAATTAGGGGACTATTTTGGCATTTTACTTATATTTTATCCATAATAATTTATTTCAAAATTGAAGGACCACTAAACAATATAAGTTTGTCCATATACAAATTATAATATAAATAATTTTTGGAGGGAACATAACTAATTATGAGAACCTGTGATGTTANACTTATATTTTATCCATAATAATTTATTTCAAAATTGAAGGACCACTAAACAATATAAGTTTGTCCATATACGAATTATAATATAAATAATTTTTGGAGGGAACATAACTAATTATGAGAACCTGTGATGTTGGCATCCAATGCCCTATGTGGCAATTGCCTCGGCTGCCTGTGCTCCGGATCGGTTTGGTCCATGCAAGGGAGGGACCGACCGGTTCTTCCATGCATGGGCTTCCCTTCTATTTGGAGCAGGATCCACTCCTCTTTACCCTAGGTCTATGAGTATGCTGTTTTCGTGTTTTAGGTCAGCTTTGATTGTGTTTTTTGTCTGGACAACTGTTGGCGTCCCTTATTCTCTTGTCTAAGGCTGTATCCAAAGGCGAGTGATGCTCCAGTTGTATCTCTTTATGAGATGGTGATTCTCCTCGAAGGGTCGACTGGTGCTCCGACTATATCTCGCCCCTGAGGTGGTATTTATCTTCGACTCTCCTCCATTCTCCACTACTGCCCCTTGTTGCACTGCTGTTCCAACCGTCCATAATTACAGCCACCTCCTGGGACAACACCTTTGCAGTTCCCCTATCGCTGCTGCTGCCCCAAACAGTTATTCCCGGCTGTTTTGTTGTTGTTCCAGCCGTCCAACACCCTCCTCCCTGCAGTTTTGTAATTGTTCCAGCCGCCAGGACAGCCCCCTTTTGTAACCTTACTGCTGTCCCTGCCTTTACAGGCCTTCCCAGCCACCACTTCCTACCTTCCCAAGTGCTGCCACCTCCAGAATCTGCCTCCATACGCTTCCCTCTTGCTATCATCATCCGGGACAGCTGGTTAGCGTCGATATCTGCTGTGTTTGAAATTCAGAATCCATAAAAACTGTACTTTGCTGTTTTCTTCTTGCTGACCACCTCTTCCATCACCCCACCACTTTCCAAGGCCTTACTGAACACCTTAACCACTCTGAATCCAACCCTAGTCACGTGTCATGTTATTGTTATTTTTCATTTACGTGTGGCTATAATCGACTATTGGCTTTTTCGGTAATAATATTTGTTTTTCTATTTTGGTTTGGGCTAACTCCAGCATCATTTGGTACTAGAGCTAGTCATACCCTAATCATATCATAGAGTTTCTAGCATCTATCAATATTTTCTCATTTACTGATTTTTCCAAACAGGGCACCCCAAAAATTTTCTCTCATTCTACATCATNCCATCACCCCACCACTTTCCAAGGCCTTACTGAACACCTTAACCACTCTGAATCCAACCCTAGTCACGTGTCGTGTTATTGTTATTTTTCATTTACGTGTGGCTATAATCGACTATTGGCTTTTTCAGTAATAATATTTGTTTTTCTATTTTGGTTTGGGCTAACTCCAGCATCATTTGGTACTAGAGCTAGTCATACCCTAATCATATCATAGAGTTTCTAGCATCTATCAATATTTTCTCATTTACTGATTTTTCCAAACAGGGCACCCCAAAAATTTTCTTTCCCATTCTACATCACTCCACACCCTTTCACCCCTCCGACCCTAAAACCTAATCATGCCACCGAAGAGGCAATTGTTAGACACTGCTAAGGAGTTTTCCGTGGAAGAGATACAATGGGAATTCCGCTAAGTGCTACAACGACTCTTCGAACTTGAGGAAAAGACCCAAGGGGGTCACTGTCGTGTGAGGTAGCGAGATTCGATGAGAGAGAAAAGAACGTCTGAATCCCATATGTAGGGATGACTCTAGTGAAGAAGAAGACATGCCACAACGCTTTGTGATACAGTATCAGAGGAGATCGAGTGATGAAGTGTCTATTACAGGATACATAAACAAAATGTCTGCTAGTGGATACAGAGATGAAGTGTCTTTTGGAGGATATAGAGACTTAGGATTGAAAGTGGACATACCGGATTTTGAGAGGAGGGTGAATCCAGTTAGACTTAATATAGTGGATGCAGACTGTCAAGCAGATTTTGAATACAAGAAGGTGCCATATGACCGGAAAGTGAAACTTGTTGCTATCAAGCTGAATTAGAGCAATTCATTGTGCTGAGAGAACCTGAAGAGGGAGAGAAATAAAGAACGACAAAGCAAGATAACTACCTGAGAGAAGATGAAAAGGGAGTTCCAGCTAGATTACCTACCTCCACACTACCATTAGAATGTTTTCTTGAGACTCCACCACCTGCAGTAGCGGGGCCTATCAGTGAAAGAGTACACAACGGAGTTTTATACAGCTCAAACTGCAATGTGATCTGATGGAGCCAGAGGAGCACACGATAGTCAAGTATTAGAGAGGTTTGAAATCCGTCATTAACAATGTGGTTCAACTACAGGCTTACTGATATTTGGATGACATTTAGACCTTAATAATGAAGATGGAGAGACAACAAAAGTAAAGCAGACATGCACCTTCATTCAGACCGTCCATAGTTGGAGAAATCAATAGGAGAACACTTAAAACAGTTGAGAAGTTTGGCCAAAAAATGATAAGAGCTACCCAAAGTGAGAAGAAGTCTGAGAAGAGCAACACCCTCGCTACCTTCCTAGCCAACACATATTTTAAATGTCATAGTTTTGGACTCATTGTTTCTAGTTGTCAGACCAGCCAAGTTGTGTTCTTCACTGATCAGGGTATGGGAGAAAATTAGCGGTGAAGAGGCAATCGAAGGAAATGGTGAGGGGTACCAACTTCCATCAAATGAGGGCGAGATGATTGTGCTTCGACGAGTCATACAGACTAAGGCTACGAGAGATCAGCAATGACTTCGCCACAACATATTCTACACCCGTTGCATTGTGAAGGGAAATGTATGTAGTCTCATCATCGATGGAGGGAGCAGTGAAAACGTGACATCTATATAGATGGTCGACAAGTTGAGCCTCACAACTTAAAGGCATTCTCAGCTGTATTCTCTAAAGTGGTTGAAGAAGAAGAACAAGGTCAACATTGACATGAAGTGTCTCGTGGAATTTTCAATTGGAAACTAGTTGCAGGATCATGTGTGGTGTCATGTGGTGCTATTGACCTCATTTTTAGCGAGGTCTAATTTTCTTCTTAGGATTTAGGGTCTAGCCTTAGGATTCTCCCTCTGACTATCTTAGAGCCTTAGTAATGAGACTCACCTCATTTTACAAATCCAAACTACTTCTTTACCCTTTTGGAGTTATGCATGTGTGGTACTCGACCTCTAGCACTTACGAGGTTGAAACCAACATGAGAAAACTCAAAATGAGTCCCTATAGGATCATTAAACCATAGAATTGCCTCATGCACGATTTGCACCTTCGCACGCACAGACTTCACAATTTGAACAGTTGAATCTTTTAATTATCGCAATTTACATTGTTTACGCCTTTAAATGTTGCATAGTTAATCGAAACTTAAATAAGATTTTGAAACGATCGATCACGAGTCCAAAATTTGAAGTAAATCGAATTCAACACATTTTTGACCCGATCATAGACGAAGTTGCTCGAACGACCCCAGATGACGAAACGAACCGCGGTGGCGCGTCCGGAACGTCGATTTTACCTGGGAAGGACGCCCATTTTGATATGGTTTCGTGCACAAGCGAAAAGTGCGTGAATCGACAGATTTTTGAATATTGAACATTATAAATTATTAAAAAAAAGAAAATTGTTTTCCTTAAATCCCTAACCCTCGCTCACGGCAGTCCTCCCCTCGCATTTTCTCCCTTGTTGACCCCTCTTCACCAGACACCCTCTGCCTGAGACTCTCCTTCCCGAAGCGTCGCCTGCCTCGTCTCGCCGGGCGAGGAGGTCCTTCGTGAGCCTTCGATTCCCACTATGGTAAGTTTGGCTTTGACGAGCTTGTTCCCTGAGGCACGAATGGGGCAAGGGCTTCTCCTTCTCGATGCCTTCGACTCTCTGCCCAAGCCTTCTCGTCTGTCGCCTTCAAGCATCGGCTCACCCCCAGGTAGGTTTGGGTAAGCTCTTCTCCTCTCCTTTGGCTACATAAACCCCATTAAGGGAGGTCTTTTGGGTTGGCCGAAATTCTAGAGAGAGTGGAGGTGCTGCCAAAATTTTCTCTAATCTTTTTAGTTAGATTTTTTTCTGCTTTGTTCATTTTGTGTGTTCTTGAGGTCTTTTGGAGTTCTGTTTTCTGTTTTGGAGA
>JXCR01145564.1:0-10826 GCA_002079205.1 Phalaenopsis hybrid cultivar | reverse complement strand
ATATATATATATATATATATATATATATATATATATATATATATATATATATATATATATATATATATATATATATATATATATATATATATATATATATATATATATATATATATATTAAAGAGTTAAATTCTTATTTTCTTCAGAATCAAGTTTTTGATACTATTGTAAAGTAATGAAATATAAGTGAACATATAATCACATACATTGTTATACTGTTGCATATAAGCAGTTTCAGGATTAAGTTTTTGGCGCCGTTGTTGAGGAAGATTTCAAAAATTGATTGAAAGTAAATTTCTATTTTAGAAAGTCTTATTTAAAATTTTAAAATGTTATTTTAGAAATATATTATTTTAGTATTTTAATTTGTGTGTGTTTTATAATATTTTATTTTATGTTAGTGTATGCGTAGTTCAGGTTCTGAAAGACTAGTGCCCTACGATTTTGAATTAGAAAGAACTATTAATAAAACAAAAAAAAAATTAAAATTTAAAAAAATCTAAAAAAATTACAGAAATGATAAACCAAAATGATCAAAATGCAGAAATTCATCATGAATTTAGACCATTAAGAGATTATGTTAACCCTATAGTAGATGAAATTCATTGTAGTATTCAAAAACCTACTATAGTGGCTAATTCATTTGACCTTAAACCTATTATTATCCAAATGGTATCAAATAATTAGTTTGGGGGATCATCAACTGAAGATCCAAATTTATATCTTGCCAATTTTCTAGAATTGTGTGCTACATTTAGATATGATGATGTATCAGATGATTCCATAAGACTTAGGTTATTTCCTTTCTCACTGAGGGATAAAGCTAAGATGTGGTTGCATTCGAAATAGAGAAGGCCGCAGCCAGAAAGATCTTATTGATAGCATAAGATAAACTACTATGCAGACTCCAAGTCGGCCTGCAGCCAGAAAGATCCCAGGTTTTCTGGTCGACTATAAAGCAGTCGATCGTCCATTATTTAGGGCGATCAATTTCTTTATAATTTTTGGGTCTCTTGGTGATGTCATGTGATACACTTAAAATATATAGCGTTTTTAGACATATTTTTATACCTATTTTTGAGATATTGTGCTTTAATGGAAGGTATTTGTGTGTTTTTTTTCAGGTACAAGTAAAAACGTGNATATATATATATATATATATATATATATATATATATATATATATATATATATATATATATATATATATATATATATATATATATATATATATATATATATATATATATATATATATATTAAAGAGTTAAATTCTTATTTTCTTCAGAATCAAGTTTTTGATACTATTGTAAAGTAATGAAATATAAGTGAACATATAATCACATACATTGTTATACTGTTGCATATAAGTAGTTTCAGGATTAAGTTTTTGGCGCCGTTGTTGAGGAAGATTTCAAAAATTGATTAAAAGTAAATTTCTATTTTAGAAAGTCTTATTTAAAATTTTAAAATGTTATTTTAGAAATATCTTATTTTAGTATTTTAATTTGTGTGTGTTTTATAGTATTTTATTTTATGTTAGTGTATGCGTAGTTCATGTTCTGAAAGACTAGTGCCCTACGATTTTGAATTAGAAAGAACTGTTAATAAAATAAAAACAACAAAAAAATTAAAATTTAAAAAAATCTAAAAAAATTACAGAAATGATAAACCAAAATGATCAAAATGCTGAAATTCATCAAGAATTTAGACCATTCAGAGATTATGTTAACCCTATAGTAGATGAAATTCATTGTAGTATTCAAAAACATACTATAGTGGCTAATTCATTTGACTTTAAACCTATTATTATCCAAATGGTATCAAATAATTAGTTTGGGGGATCACCAACTGAAGATCCAAATTTACATCTTGCCAATTTTTTAGAATTGTGTGCTACATTTAGATATGATGATGTATCAGATGATTCCATAAGACTTAGGTTATTTCCTTTCTCACTGAGGGATAAAGCTAAGATGTGGTTGCATTCGTTAGCACCTGGATCTATCAGAACTTAAGGCGATTTAGCCCAAAAATTCCTTGCTAAATATTTTCTACCATAAAAAACTACAAAGGTTAGAAATGATATTACACCTTTTAATCAATTTGAAGGGTAATCTATTTATGAAGCATGGGAAAGATTTAAAGAACTCTTAAGAAAGTGTCCACACCATGCAATACCAGATTGGTTAATAATTCAAACTTTTTATAATGGATTAGCTAGATCTCTGAGATCTATTACCGATGTCGTTACTGTGGTTCATTGATGTCAAAACCATTTCATGACGCTTATGCTTTAATTGAAAAAAATGACTACCAATAATTTTCAATGGCCTTCTGAGATGGTAAATCCAAAGAAAGTAACCAATATTCTTGAATCTGATGCATTTACTATGTTAGCAAATCAAGTTGCTGTAATTTCAAGGAAGTTAGACCATTTTGGAATGAATTTTTCTCAATCAATCTCTATGATTGAAGAAATTATTAGGCCAAATGGTAGATTCTCAAACATCATTAGAAACTTTGAATTTCATAAATAACAAGCAGAATAACACATATTCAAATTATTATAACCTAGATTGGAAGAACCATCCTAACTTTAATTGAAATAATACTACGGGTGGTAATAATCAACAATGAGGTAATAATCAAGTAAACTCATTGGGAAACTGGAACAACAAAGGGAATAATAATTATAGATCTACTTATTCTCCGAGTTTCAATAATAATCCACAATTTAAGGAGAAGAAGTTGTAAAGAAGTGGTGTTACAAATGAGAAATCAGTTACAAAGTCAATGAGCTACAATTAGAAATATTTAGAATCAACTTTGACAAATCACAAATTCATTAAGTAATAGATCCCAAGGAACACTTCCTAGTAATATTGAAACAAATCCGAAAGACTAGAATAAAGAGCAAGTAAAAGCCATTCAACTTAGAAGCGGAAGAGGGTTGGAAGGTAGAGTTCAAAAAGAAACTGAAGTAGAGAGAATAAATTGAAGAATCAAAAGAGGACACTCTGAAAGATTCTGAAATACCTGTTTCTCCATTTAAAGTTAACTTAGAAAAACCACCACCTTCATTTCCTCAGAGACTTCGTCAACAGAAGTTGGATAAACAAATTTCAAAATATTTGGAAATTTTTAAGAAGCTTACAATAAATATTTAATTTGTTGAAGCCTTAGAACAAATGTCAAGCTATGTAAAATTTATGAAGGATATTCTCACTGTGAAAAGGAATTTTGAAGATAATGAGATTGTTGCACTTAGTGAGGAGTGTAGTGCTATAATTAAGAAAAAGCTTTCTAAAAAGCTTAAAGATCCTAGTAGCTTTATAATTCCATGTGCGATAGGAGACAGATTTTATGGGAAAGCTTTATGTGATTTAGGTAAAAGCATTAACCTTATGCCATTATCAATATTTAAAATATTGAGAATAGGAGAAATAACCCCTACTACTGCAACTCTATAGTTAGTAGATCGTTCAATAACGATACCCTAAAGGAGTTATAGAAGATGTCCTAAAAAGTGGATCAATTTATCTTTCCTGTTGATTTCATTGTACTGGATATGGAGGAAGATAAAGAGATACCTATCATTTTGAGGAGATCATTCCTGTTGATTTCATTGTGTTGGATATAGAGGAAGATAAAGAGATACCTATCATTTTGGGGAGACCTTTCCTAGCCAATGGAAGAGCAATGATAGATGTGCAGAAAGGGGAACTAACAATGTGTGTCAATGATCAAACTATTACTTTTAATATTTCAAGACAATGAAATATCCTGCAAAAGGTAAAGATGATGAATGCTATAGAATGGATGTTATAAGATATCTGATTGAATGCCATTTCAAAACTAATTATGAAGAAAAATCTGAAGAAAAAAATTTGGAACACGAGCAAGAAGAGGAATTAGATCAATGTGAATATCTTTTTAAGGAAGATTCAAACTATGTTCTAGAAAGTTTGAAAATTTTGGATACGATAGAAAAAAGATAAATCATTTTGTCCATCAATAGAAGAACCTCCAAAACTTGAGTTGAAGTTATTTCCTGATCATTTAAAATATGTATTTTTAGGTGATTCCTCTACTTTACCAGTTATGATTTCCTTGAAATTAACACTGGAAGAAGAAGAAAGGTTGATGAAAATTCTGAAAAATTTTAAGAAAGCTTTTGGATGGATAATAACTGATATTAATGGAATCAGTCCTTCAATTTGTATGCATATAATTCATATGGAAGAGAACTGCAAACCCAGGGTTGATCCTCAAAGAAGATTGAATCTTGTTATGTAAGAAGTTGTAAAGAAAGAAATTTTGTTAGATGCTGGAATTATCTACCATATTTCAGATACTACATGGGTTAGTCCAATTCACTACATTAATAAGAAAAGAGGAGTAACTGTGACTGTGAATGAACACAATGAATTAATACCTACTAGACAAGATGTAGGGTGGTGAATATGCATTAATTATAGAAAATTAAATCTTGCCACCAGGAAATATCACTTTCAACTACCTTTTCTAGATCAAATGTTGGATAAACTAGCTGGGCATAAATACTTTTGTTCTCTGGATGGATATACCGGTTATCACCAAATACAAGTAACTCCTGAGGATCAAGAGAAAATAACTTTTACAATTCCTTATGGTACATTTGCTTTTAGAAGAACGCTCTTTGGTTTATGTAATAACAAAAAAAAATCACTTTCCACTACCCTTTTTATCAGAACAATCCTAAGCTTGCTTTTTATACTTATATTAGTAAAAATTATTTTTAAGAGAGTTCTTAAATCTAGAAAGTAAAGTTCATAGGATCCAAAGTTTGAAAAATCTGCATATATTTCTGAACTAGATAGAAAAACAAATTTCCAAGTTTGACGATAAATATTTTAGACCCTGGGCTAGTCTGATTCACTAGAAGTTCTTCTAATTTGAACTATCATATTTTTAGAACAAAATTTTAGCAATTCTAAAGGATGACCCATTAACTCTAATCTACATAAATTATTTTAAAAATGTAGTATTACTTGAGGACAAGTAATGTTTAAGTTTGGGGGATTTTGATATGCCTAAAAATGTATTATTTTTCATGCTTTATTTTATAATGATATTACATTTTAAAGGTATTTTTTCTTGTGTTTTTGGTTGTAGATACATCAAATTGAAGAATTTGGAGTGATTGGAGCAAAAGAAACAAAAATGGACCAAAACGGAGCAAATCAGGTCGAATTGGGGCACATCAGAGACATGGGGACCTAAACTAGATACTTTAGTGCTTGTGCTTGGTGTTTAAGCGCCCAAAATGACACATAGGTGCCACCAGACAGGTAAGTGGGCGCTTAAGCTCCCAAAAATAGCGCTTAGGCGCCGGAGACGATTTTCAACATATTTTCTAGAATATATGTCAGATTTGGACAATTTTTGAAGTGGTGCTTAGTGCATCTCTTTGGGAATTCATTGGAAATGATAAAAGGGACTTTCTAGAAGAATTTGGGGCGGTTATATGGAGTTTTGAAGAGGCACTTCAGGCACCATTTGGAATATTCAATTAATATGGACAATTTCGAAGAGACACTTAAACATCTCTTGGGAAATTATTAAAAAAGGGATTGGAAATGTTTTTAAAATGACTTTTGAACTCTTGAATTAATTGAAAGAGGAGAAGAAGGCTTGGAGAAGAAGAAGAAGGCTTGGGTGTGAGCCCCAAGTGGAGCGGCAAGGTGAGAAAGAAAGAGAGAGTGTGAGGATTTCTTCTTTTCTTTTCACTTTGTTCTTGAAGAGGATTGTAAGGAGATTGCTTTTGCTATACAAGGAGAGTTTGATTTACATCAGAGATAAGTATTTTCATTATATTTTTATTTTAATTTAGTACTTTGTTTGTATGGTTTCAAAGCCTTATTCAATGAAAAGTTCTTGTTATTTCTCCATGTGTAGTGAGTAGTTTTCTTTACTCTTCCCTCTTATAATCAATTAGAATGCATGTGTAGGATATATAATTGAGTAGAGTGAGAATATATTGTGATGATTTTACTTTGTTCTTCATTTACATATAAACTTGATCAACTTGCATGTTAAAATCTGTTGTGAGAATATATAAGATCCGAGATGGTATTGTCTCAATCAACTGTGGTAGAATCACAAGATTATATGGGTGAGAATGTAGTCCATATAGTTGAGTGCAAATACATAGGGAAATAATCTTTAATGGGTGTAGAATTAGAGAACTTTAGAGTGATAGGCTAAAACCCCATAATTTGGTCTATTATTTTAGGTTTTGATGCGAGATGTTAGCCTCCAGGTGGAGTGATAAGAGAAACTCTAGAGTGAGAGCTAGTATCTTCCCTGCCTAGCCCGTCTTCAGAACTATTCAAACTTTAGATTAACCAATGTTTTTTATAGCATCTCTAGTAAGGGTAAATAATATAATTGCTCATATTTGCCACAATCTCTCTCTCACTACTTATTTTACTTTTTACACATGTCACTAATTTCATTGCATGAGGAAGAGTACTTTTAATATATTAAACCCAACTTTTCTGATTTTCACTAGTATTTTAGTTTAGGAGTAGAAGTATTATTATAGTGATAATTGTAGGATATAATCAAAATCGAACCTTTATCGACGTTTCAAGCTAGGATGTGTTATTCTAGACTATAACTTCTCTTAAAAGCCACAGTGATTAACCTCGATCTCCGTGGGATCGATATTCGGGGCTTAAACAGAAAGTCCTATATTACTTGATAATGATACATATACTTGCATAGAATCCCTAGAAATACAATTGAAATTTTACTTTACTTGGGATCAAGTTTTTGGTGCCACTACCGGAGATTAAAATCTTCAAGTAGTGGTATCAACCTCATAAATCCTTACATATAAAAAATATGAGATCAAAATCCCCTTTTTTATATAAACAAGGAAATGATCTGATTATTCAAAGATGTGTACCATTAGAAGAAACTTATGAGATTATCCAAAAATGTCATAATTCTAATTTTGTGGGACATTTTGGTGTTGAAGATGTGTACCATTAGAAGAAACTTATGAGATTATCCAAAAATGTCATAATTCTAATTTTGGACATTAGAAGAAACTTATGAAATTATCCAAAAATGTCATAATTCTGATTTTGGGGGACATTTGGTGTTGATAAAACAACATAATTAGAAGAAACTTATGAGATTATCCAAAAATGTCATAATTCTGATTTTGGGGGACATTTTGATGTAGAAGAAACTTATGAAATTAATAAATAAGGAAAGGATTTAATTATTCAAAGATGTGTACCATTAGAAGAAACTTATGAAATTATAAATGTCATAATTCTGATTTTGGGGGACATTTTGGTGTTGATAAAACAACATACAAAATTTTATAATCTGGATTTTATTAGCCTACTATCTTTAGAGATGTTAATGCTTATATTAAAATTTGTGATAGATGTCAACGAGTAGGCAATATTTCTAGAAGAAATGAGATGCCCCTCAATTATATGTTAGAAATTGAATTATTTGATGTTTGGAGAGTAGATTTCATGGGACCATTTATACCATCTTTCGGGAATTTATATATGCTTTTAGCAGTGGACTATGTATCCAAATGGATAGAAGTTGTTGTTTTACCTCGATGTGATGCTCAAAGTGTTGTAAAGTTTTTGAAAACGAACATATTTTGTAGATTTGGAATGCCGAGAGTTATCATAACTGATGGGGGAAGTCATTTCAGAAATGTCATAATGGAGAATTTATTAAAGAAATATTATATAAATCATAGAATTGCTACTGCTTGTCATCCTCAGATAAGTAGTTTGGCTGAATTATCCAATTGCAAAATTAAAAGAATTATGAAAAAATCTGTAAATCCAATAAAAATGGATTGGTCAGTCAAAATTGACTATGTTTTGTGGGCTTATAGGACTGCATACAGAACTCCGATAGGAATGTCCCCATGTAGGGCAATATTTGGGAAAGCTTGTCACTTATCAATTGAACTTGAACATAAAACATATTGGGCGATTAAAGAGTTCAATTATAATTCGAAAGATGTTGGTGAGAAAAGATTATTGCAATTAAATGAGCATGAAGAGATAAGGAATGAATCTTACGAGAGTGTTAAGATTTATAAAGAAAAGATGAAGATGTGGCATGATCAAAGGATTCTTACTAAAAATTTTCATCCAGGGAAGCAAGTTTTGTTATATAATGCAAGGTTAAGATTATTTCCATGCAAACTTAAGTCTAGGTGGATGGGCACATTTGTTGTGATAAAAGTTTATCCTTATGGAGCTGTGAATATTAAAGATCCTAAAATTGAGAAAGTATTTAATGTAAATGGTCATAGACTAAAACCTTATTTTATAGGGGATCAACATAAATTTAACGATCGAATGATGTTGGGTCAACTAGAATAAGCACTGGTTACGTTGTGCTGAAGACGTAAAACCAACCACTTTGTGGGAGGCAACCTATAGTTATCAGTGTTTTTTTTTCTTTGAATGTTGTTTGTGTGTGATTAAGAGAAATTTGGGGTAGTATTTCTTAGACTATTATGTGTTAGTAATGATTTTATGACTTTATTTAGTGATCTAGACATGCTAAAATGAGAATTTGGATGTTAAGTTGACTGGTGCAAAATTGAGCACTGTCGCTTAAGCACCAATATTCGGTGCTTAAACGCGGGAGTTAAAAACCATGTACGAAATTTGGATTCTATAAGGTTTAACCACCAATTGGTTGACTAAAATGTGTCAAGGCAGTTTTAGGACGTGCCTAGGAGTTACTAGAGGGATTTAGGCCTATAAATAGAAGGGTTTTGTGAAGGAATTTCACCCCAGATCATTTTCAGCCCTAAAGTCTACAAGAGAAGGATTTTGATAAGATGTCTTCATGGGAAATGGATTTGAAGAAGAGGGAAGAGACCATGAGGAAGAAATTCATTAGTCAAAGTGCACAAATATGTATAACGATTTCTTAGTTGTTAGTATTGAAGGAATATTGGAAAAGATCAACAAAATTGAGACTACCTTGGCTTTACTGGACACAAAGGTAATTGAGATTCATGCACATCTTGAGCATATTGGATGGCAATTGAAAATGCAATTCAGTCATACTAGTTATATAGAGGAAGCGGATAAGGAGATGTATCTTAAACAAAAATAGATTGAAGAAGGTAGTATCAGAGCTCGTCACCACCGTCCGTTTTATCAACTTTATATTCCGATTGCCCAAGGAGAGACTAATGAAAGACCGGAGTTTGTCCCAACAAATGAAGAGTGGAATTAAGTTTTGTGTTTGAGTTTATTTGTTAGGAGTCGTTGTGCATACATGTTAGTGTTTGTTTTTAGTTTTTATGACTTTTTATGTGTTTAATTGTTTAAATTTGTTAAGTGTTTGTATTTAGAAAATTTTTGTGTTTCTGTTTATTTTTCTCTTTCTTATTTTTAAAAGGAGTCGCAAGCTTGTCGATCGTCGTATAATTCTCTCTCCCATTCGAATAAGTCTCCCTCCTGAATCATATAAATGATTTGAAGAGGAGAGGAACCGAATAAGAAGAGACATACGACAAAGTGACAAATAAGAGAAAAAGTAAAACGTGGAGACTCTACGTGCGATAAACCTCGTAAAGATAGGTTAAGAATATCCGACCAAACAAGATCGGGTAGAGGCACCTTAAACCAATATCCGCGAAAGAAGTATCTACATAGACTACCCATAACCAGAGAGTCAGATGTATGTATCTGTTCTTGGGTCAAGAGCAATCCCAGAGAAACGTGTTCCTACTGGTTAATTACATCTTGGGGGATACCCAAGAATACTCTTGATAAAAGGAGCTTCGCTTCATATTATCATAAATTTGGGGTATAGGCAATCAAATAAATGTTATTTCATGTGGGAACAGTCCTAATAATTCAAAGCTCACGCTAAGCCATCGGGCAGAGAGTGAGTCTCTCACATCCCAAATGGGTAGTGGCTAATCAGCACACGGGGCCCACGGGCTAACCTAAATCATCTTGACGGGGATATCCCAATACGTCTAAGCACATCCGGGCCAAAGGGCAGAGGACAAATCGTCGCATCCCAAATGGGAGACAGCTCATCGGCATCGAGCCGTCAAGGTGATATCAACGAGTTCAAGAAGCGACATGGCTCAAAGGGGCTCAACAAAAAAGATGGTAGAGTGATCTTAAAAAATAGAAATAACTGGGTCGGGGTACCACAGACCCGTCATACACAACTATTAGGACCCTAAGTCTACCTGAAGGTAGTCGACCCAACACGTCCTGAAATCCCCGGTCAGCAATCCGTGAATTGCATCATCCACTGCCCAACACGTCCTGAAATCCCCGGTCAGCAATCTGTGAATTGCATCATCCACGAGAACCTCGATAGGAAATCCCCGGTCAGCAATCCGTGAATTGCATCATCCACGGGAACCTCGGTAGCCCTAAGGTTAGGAAAGAAAACTCTATCCTATGACTACAAGTTGGAGCTCCAAGAGGTGGGACTTATACCTGCTGAAATAGCAAGGATGGGGTACCACGGACCCGTCAGACACAGCTACTAGGACCCTAAGTCTACCTGGTCGTGAAGGTGGTCGACCCAACACGTCCTGAAAACCCCGGTCAGCAATCCGTGAATTGCATCATCCACGAGAACCTCGGTAGCCCTAAGGTCAAAGGAAGGCACTCTATCCTATGACTATAAACTGGAGCTCCAAGAGGTGGGACTTATACCTGCCGAAATGGCAAGGATGCTTCTGGAAAGAAGAGAAAACGGAGGTTCAGCTACAAAGCTGTAAACACTCCAACAAAAGGACTTAC
>JXCR01145561.1:54018-79487 GCA_002079205.1 Phalaenopsis hybrid cultivar | reverse complement strand
GAGGACAATATTGAGGTTGTGGAGCATCCTAGAATCCATTTGAATAAGCTGGTAAACAACAATGGCTAGATGATCCTTTTACCTATGCTCAACAACGCCATATATTTTGCCTCAATGTGTAATGGAGCAATATTAGCTAGTGAAGTGGGAACAGTTATATGAAGTACAGGCACGATTTCAAGCTTGGTGGCTATCTTTGAGTCATGCTTGGGCAATTGATCAGGCTAAAGTTTGGGTACAAACTCAAGCTCAAATTCAAGCATAGTGATTGATCATTGTCCTCCTTAATTCAAGCAAGTGGAGATAATGGGATTGGTTGAGCTGATGAAGTTTGTAGAGTATTTACTGTTAATTGAATTTTTGGAATTGAGTAAGGTCAAGTAAGTGGAGTTTGTGGAACTAGAGAGGGCAATCATGTAGGGGAGGATTCTTTTGCTTAGATGATGTAAAAGTTGAGCTTTTGTTACGAATTTGATGTATGAGAAGATCTATAAGGATGATCAACATAATGTGAGCCATTATATTCATGCTTAAATTGTGGAGACACATTTTGCTTTAGATAGTAATGCTAAGATCTATTTAGATCATGATATTATTCATACCTTCAATTCAAGAGTATTGATCGTATGTATCATAATGAAAGTACGAACAATGTGAACTAGGATATCTATTTGATTATATTTTGCATCTTTATAATGATTCTATGTTGATATATATTATATTGTAACTTTTGAGCCCAATAAAAGACCTCAGTAGTGTGGGAGTCTTGATGATATTGAGAAGAATGAGGTTATAATACGAATCATATGAGTCAAAAGAATCAAGACCCCATTGAGCACAATTTAATGTTGGTGGAGACAATTTTTTTAGGTGCATTTGAAATTGTAAGTAAATAGATGACAAAGGACAATAGAGTGACTCAAGAAAGCAAACTCAGTTTTTTTTTTTTGAAGTGGGTGATCCGAGAGTACTAATTTGAGGAGGACAGTTGATTTCTTTGAAGCAGGAAATTATTCTTTGAGGGATTATTTCAAACCAGTTTTGTTTTTTGTTTTTATTTTGTTTTGTTTATATTTTGATTTGAATCAAAACATATTTGTTAAATTAAAATAAATAATGAATACTTTTGAAATAAAAGTTATTTTTAGTGTTTTTAAAATCATGTTGATAAAACATGTAAAGAATAAATTAAACAAATATGTTTATAAAAACAAAAGAGAAAAAGTAAACAAAAAATAAATTATTTCGAACCAGTTTTACTTTTTGTTTTTATTTTGTTTTGTTTATATTATGATTTGAATCAAAACATGTAAATAATGAATACTTTTGAAATAAAAGTTATTTTTAGTGTTTTTAAAATCATGTTGATTTCTTTTAAAAAATAAAGACAAAACATGTAAAGAATAAATTAAACAAATATGTTTATAAAAAAAAAGAGAAAAAGTAAACAAAAATAAAAAATAAAGTGATGCCAAACAAGCCTTTACTTTGTCATGTTTATTGATAATTTTTCTTGTTTTAGATGGTAGAAAAGTGGAAAGGCAAGAAAGGAAGGAGTTCTATCTTAAGCTAATCAACTAGGACTTTTTTGTGGCTTATTTTCTTTAAAGAATTGTAATGGAATATAGCGAATTAATGCAGAAATTTCGTAGATATTTTAATGAGGTATTGTAGACTTAATAAGGGGGATTCTAGATTAAAATTTGGAAGGGTTTTTTATCTCCTAATTTAAGTTTTGTTTCTACGGAGGTGTTGAGTTTGGGTGGTTAGGGTTTGCTGGTGACTTAATTTTACGCTGTTTATGGTTAGAGATAAAAGCGAACTCGAGAGAAGGACACATATGAGGATGTGACAAATAGTATGGAACAACACATCCAAAAAAAAAAAAATTAGATGGAAGATTAATATAATTTGATGAAGTTAAACATTTTTATAGTTATATAAAGAGAATTTTGTTCAATTAGTTTAAAGATGATACAATATACAAAATATTTACTCATTTAAATATTTCTCACTTTTTTCTTGATACCGTCTTTCTTCCTTTTACTTCTCCAAACTTGGAGCAGTCTTTTACTGATCATAACACCATTTAACTATCTCTTTATGTAATGTTTAGATGTGATAGGTAAAAAAATTGTTGAGGCTAAGTAGATAGTATTTAGTGGTAGGTAAAATGTTCGTAAATGTTTGGCAGATTATTTAAAAATGCATGAAAACACATGTGAAATATACATATTGTATATTTTGACTTTGCAATTGAAGTTCATAAGGAAATTATGGCTCAACTATCTTCCACTTAGAGGTTAAATTTTCAATGTGTTTTCTGGTGAAACATAGATTTTCTTAACGAGTTTCTTTATTTTCTTAGCCATAAGTTTTTGAAAATTTTAAATATTACAAGTTCTTCTACTACTCTAGCATCATAGATCTGAAGCTTGAAGGAAATGAAGCAGTCTATTACTGGCCATAAGTCGTTACTTGAAACAATTCAAGAGCTTCAAATTTTACTTTCACAAAAAGGCAAACAACCAAGTGTAATTTTCTTTGAAGTGGAAAAAGAGCGTGCAAAAATTGAAGAGAAATTAGGGACTTGTAGATTAAAGAACACTAAAATTATTAGTAGAAAAGATCACCAAATCACAAAACTATCGATTGCAGCTGTAGCCATCGTCGACATTTTATCTGCATATTGTTTAAGATATATAAGAAAAAATTAAGATTAATTTATAGTAGTCATAATTTTAAATTAGCATTTTTTAATAAATACTATGATAAATAAAATTTTATTAGTTCTTATATTTTTTTCAATAAATATTTTTCTCTTTTATTTTTATTTATGAAATAAAATATATCTTTTAATTTACAATATACTTATTTATTTTTTCAATTAACTTTTTCGGCTAAATTTTAGAAAATGTTCTTGGTAATGATAATCAGATAAAAGAAGCTTAATTAATTAAAAACTAATAAAGGAGCTAAAATGCAAAAATAATGAATTTTTAATAATATATGTTTTTTAAATTACAAATTTAATTTGCATTTTACAAATCAAATTTGTGTTGAAAAATATTATTGAAAAAAAATTTCTTTAGCAACATAAATTAATTTGGACCTATCTTTGGTTTTACCTTTTCTTTTACTTTTACATCCACTCATAAGATTCAAAGTAATAGAAGCGCCTTCTTCTAATTCTCATTTTATTTTGTCTACAGTTAAGATTAGGTCACAAAGGCTATTAAGCTTTACCTTTGCATTCATGCTTGAACTGATGTCACAGTTCTAGCACAACATGCTCAAAGCAAAAATTTCAGTAACAAGGCTGATATCAACCAAAATGAAATTTTTTTAACATGCACTGCAATGAAACTGCAACCTTCTTGAGATTGAAAATTTTCTTATTATATTCTTTGTTTACCACTCAAAGCTTCTATTACATGTTTGATGGAGCTTTTACCTTGTTAGTTATGATTTTATCATGCAATATATTGAAGGTAACATTATTTGTTATTGACAAACATACAAGTTGCATTATATTCTGTCTAGTAGACTACAGTCTTCTTGGATCATTGTAGGAGGCTTTTTATTTAAGAGAGGTAGATATAGTTTCTTCTGGTATATATAGTCATCGATTCATTTCTTGTTGTATCTTAAGTTTTTGTCATTAAACTTATTGATCCTCAATTTTTTTTCTCGAGCTCCACTATTCCCATTTTTTCTATAGAAGTCCAAAACTACCCTAATCTTGATGCTAATTATTGGGTGTAAGCATGCACTTGAGATTGATGACAAACATGATGTTGAAAAAATATTTATATAAGAAAATTACAATAATGACAACAACAAGCTTTTATCCCACTAAGTGGGGCTGGCTACATGAATCTTTTTTCTCCATTGTGTCCTATTTAGTGTCATTTTTTCATTTAATTCTAATAGATTAAGATCTTTTTTTATACAATATGCCCAAGTATTTTTAGGTTTACTTCTATCATTCTTACCATAAGTTGAATCTAAAACATCTACTCTCCTAATAGAATCATCAGATGGTCAACGTTTAATGTGACCAACTCATCTAAGACGACTCTTTAATCTTTTCTGCTGTTGGACCAACACTAAACCTATCACGGATTTATTCATTTAGCATTTTGTCTCTATGTGTCAAGCCACTCATCCACCTAAGCATTCTTATTTCAATAACACTTAACTTTGTTCTATGCTTCTCTTTTGAAGGCCAACATTCTACATCATGGAGCATTGCAGGTCTCATTACCATCTTATAAAATTTTCCTTACAATCTAAGTGGTACTTTTCTATCACACAATAGGCTCGATGCATTCCTCCACTTCTTCCAACCAACTTGAATTATGCTAATAACATCCATATATATATCGCTACCACTTTGAATAATAGACCCAAGATATCTACAACGATCACACCTTTTAATGATTTGATCACCCATAGTTACAACCCTATCGAAGGGATTCTGATTTTCCTCCCTCTTCTCTTCTAAACTCTCTATTACGATTGATGGTGATCGCTCCAAGGGTCACTTTCTTGATTTCAGCAAGCGTTGGTTGAATTCGATGAATTTTCCACTACATTTCTTCTATGGTAAGTTTTTGAACAACTTCTGACACTTATCTCCTTGGTGACATAGTTAGAATTTAGGTTTAGGAGATGAAATAGAGTGTATAGGGCTGATTTATGGTGAGGGAAAATTTTTTAGGTCAGCTGATTTGAAAATTCAGTAAGGAAACGTAGGATTAGGTCAAGATTTGACTATAGTTTGGTCGCTTTAAGTCACCCTAGGATGGAATTAGGATTGGGCTAGCTTTGATACCAAATGATACCAGGATCTAATAAACAATCAATGAAAAGCAAATATTATTATTGAATTCAAATCAGAAATTACAACAAAACAAAATGGAAATCTGAAAATTGCGACAAAACATCACGCAACACTAAAATTTTGGTTGGATCTAGGTGAGGGTGGTGCCGGTTAGGGATTTGGGCCCCCGGGAAGGGGGAATGGAGGTGGCTAGCAAGCAGGGAAAAACATGGCGAATTCCCAGATTTCGGACAGTAAGCCAGCAGCAGGAATCGATGTGGAATGACTGCCCTTGGTGCAGCAGCAGCAAGGATGCNCCTTCAATTCAAGAGTATTGATCGTATGTATCATAATGAAAGTACGAACAATGTGAACTAGGATACCTATTTTGATTATATTTTGCATCTTTATAATGATGCTATGTTGATATATATTATATTGTGAGTTTTGAGCCCAATAAAAGACCTCGGTAGTGTGGGAGTCTTGATGATATTGAGAAGAATGAGGTTATAATACGAATCATATAAGTCAAAAGAATCAAGACCCCATTGAGCACAATTTGATGTTGGTGGAGACAATTTTTTGAGGTGCATTTGAAATTGCAAGTACATAATTGACAAAGGACAATAGAGTGACTCAAGAAAGCAAACTCAATTTTTTTTTTGAAGTGGGTGATCCGAGAGTAGTAATTTGAGGAGGACAGTTGATTTCTTTGAAGCAGGAAATAATTCTTTGAGGGATTATTTCAAACTAGTTTTGCTTTTTGTTTTTATTTTGTTTTGTTTATATTTTGATTTGAATCAAAACATGTTTGTTAAATTAAAATAAATAATGAATACTTTTGAAATAAAAGTTATTTTTAGTGTTTTTAAAATCATGTTGATTTGTTTTAAAAAATAAAGATAAAACATGTAAAGAATAAATTAAACAAATATGTTTATAAAAATAAAAGAGAAAACCTAAACAAAAAATAAATTATTTCGAACCAGTTTTGTTTTTTGTTTTTATTTTATTTTGTTTATATTATGATTTGAATCAAAACATGTTTGTTAAATTGNTCCAAACTTCTTGGCTACACTTGAGTCACTTAATCTGGAACTAGAATGCAGGCCAGATGGGGATTTGCTTTTGACTAAAGGTTCAGTTTTTTTTTTTAATTTTTATTTTAAAATCCCTCAATTTGTTGATTTCAGGTTGTCATTGATTGCTTTATGCTTTTCTATCTTTTCAGAGTTTTTCTTGAAGTTTTCTATGTTTCAATTTTTTCGGCAAATTCTTTGCAGATCAGGATATGCAGGATGTTTTGATTAGTGGCGGTGAAGGAAATCCTAATCGGTGGGTATTAGTTAAACATGATATGGATCCAGACAGTACGGAGGAGGCCAGTGGAATTGATGATGAAAATTATGTTGTAATTAGTGAAGAGAATGTTGTTGATGGCTTAGCCATTTTCATTGGTAGATGCGTCCTTGAAAACCCAATATCTAAGGTATGATAATGTTTTACTTGTGTTTCTTATATTGGATACGTATTGGTGTATGACTNTATTTCTGTTTATGTGGGTAATACAGTTAAAAAAGAGAATTATGTATACTGAAAATACCTCTGTTATCTACATGAGTACACATACAACACTTTTAGGACTGTGTTTTTCAAATGAGCCAACTGTTTCTGAAACACCAGTTTTTGAACTTTGGATTTTCAACAACTATTTTGGAACTAAGGTTTTGTATAGTTATAGTCGAAACAAAGTTATCCTTAAAACTCTGACTCCACTTTTCTTGACGCCAACCTTCAAAGTTGGTTTGGGTGCTAGTGGTTGTTGTTAATCATCCAATTCCTCTCTTTTGAGATTTTTTTGTTCCATTTTAGACTGTCTAGTATTCTCTTGATATTTTTTCTCCAAACAAGGATGAAGGCAAGATTTACGTATACAAAATTAATCGAAAACCTCATGGGAGACTTTTATGATGATAACAGGCGACGAGGGAAGATATTTGAAATTCCCTAGTGGCAGAGTCCGTGATATTTTATAAAAAGGAGGACCTTATCTTAAACTAATTTCACCAAATGTATGCAAAAATCTGTCCGTGAAAATCCACTCATGCTTTGTTTTGGTTTTATGATGTAGATTTATTTATAATATATAACGAAGTTATTCAAGAGCCAAGTGAGGACATTTTTTCTAAGTAGGGGTTGCCTAAACTTGAAGCTGAATTTAGAAATTGATGAGCCGTTGCAACCAAGGATAGTCATGCACTTTCTTTGCTCATTATATAATGATTTATAATGTTAGTTCATTTCTCAATCACAGCTGTATGCACGACTCTTAGCTGTAGTGGACACTCCAAACTTCTTGGCTACACTTGAGTCACTTAATCTGGAACTAGAATGCAGGCCAGATGGGGATTTGCTTTTTACTAAAGGTTCAGTTTTTTTTTTTAATTTTTATTTTAAAATCTCTCAATTTGTTGATTTCAGGTTGTCATTGATTGCTTTATGCTTTTCTATCTTTTCAGAGTTTTTCTTGAAGTTTTCTATGTTTAAATTTTTTCGGCAAATTCTTTGCAGATCAGGATATGCAGGATGTTTTGATTAGTGGCGGTGAAGGAAATCCTAATCGGTGGGTATTAGTTAAACATGATATGGATCCAGACAGTACGGAGGAGGCCAGTGGAATTGATGATGAAAATTATGTTGTAATTAGTGAAGAGAATGTTGTTGATGGCTTAGCCATTTTCATTGGTAGATGCGTCCTTGAAAACCCAATATCTAAGGTATGATAATGTTTTACTTGTGTTTCTTATATTGGATACGTATTGGTGTATGACTGCTTGCCATCCTGAAATTGCAGACGATGTCACCACAAGAAATACAGAAAGGTAACTGCTATTCTCAAATTATGAGCTTTCAAATTTGTTCGTATCCGGTGATGTCCAATCCCATTTATGTTGATCTGATAAACTGCTGTGCTGTTTCACCAGCTTTGCAATTCTTACGGTGCCCTAATTTTATTCTATTATTTTATTATTTTTTATTGAAATGGGTTAACAATGAAAAAACTAATTAGTGAAAGTATGTGCCTCTTGAGCCCAGCTATCTGCTATCTCTCTCTTTGACTCTGCTGGAGCTTACTGTTTGCTTAATTCATGCCTCAGAGTGTCAGCTGACACATTGTGAAGCTTGCAGGAGTGCATTGGGATATATTTTAGCATCAAGAAGGAAATGAAAACTAAATGGGGGTAGGGAGAGAGGTTAATTGCCTCTTCAGCTGCATTATAGTTGAGTTGATACGATGTCTTCTATTGTCGTCCCATCAGAAACCAAAGATTTTTGCATGTTGAAACCTTGAAGAAGTGGAGGTCCTTCTTTAATTCTCGCACGCACATACACACATATCACTTTTAACTTATGGCTTAATTAGGTGATATGCACGGATACAGTCTGAATTAACACCGGATATGTGGTTAACTTGAATCAGGTTTTAGATCTATAGGGGTGTTATTGGTCTATACAGCAGCTGCTCTTCATTTCTGGGAAACAGTTCTCTTATCATGATACCCCTCGGTTTTGTTAATGACGATGTGATAATGGTGACTCTTTTTTGTGCAGAAAAGTTTGTTATGGCAAGATGATTTTGAGGGATATTTGCATTTTTATTGCTTTATTCATAAGGGAGGAAGACTTGTCTTTAGAATGAATTGAAGGGTAGCGTGGGCTCGAGAAGAAGTGGGATGTAAAGAGTGATTAAATGAAGAGAAAATGGTGGAAGAGTGGGGCCAACCAAATCTTATAATATTCTTGTATCAATAATAATAATCATCCTTCTTACATGCACACTCTATTTATGAAGAGACTATGGTTGCGTTTTGTGCAGGCGGCATTTTGAAAACGCCGCCTGCGGTTCCTTATTATCCGAGGACGCTGTATACAAGCTGTGTCCCGCATATAGCTTGTGCCTTCAATTGTCTCCTCTGCGCTCGTCTCGTGCGGAAGCCCTAACTCTCTTCGATCCTCCTCATTTATCTCGACCGTTGCTTTCGTCCTCATCTTCCTATCTCCGATATGTGCTTCTGGTGCTCTGTAAGTAACCCCGTCGCCTTTGTTTTGGCGATTTTTGACCTCGAGACCTTTTCGGGTTTGAAATCTCCCATCTTCTTTGATGTCAGAATTTTGTGGTGCTCTCATTGAAGGAATGGCTTTCGTGCTAAGGTTTTTTACTTGGTGGTGTTTTGTTATGGTGATTTTCCTCTAGAGTATCTTACGGGTAGAATTTTTTGGTGCTAAATTTTTTAAATTGGTTCTCTATATCTGTTGGCTTGGGTTTTCTACGTGTGTTAGCGATGGGGCATGTGGCTTTGGTTTCTCTATGTATTTGCGATGGGGTTGTTGAGTCGTGGTTACTCTGTTGGTGGATTGGGCATTGTTTCTGTGTGTGTTGATGGTTGGCTTGGTTTCTCTGTTGGGCTTGCTGAATAGAAGCTGTGAGCTTGGGCATGTGGGCTTGGTTTTTTCTGTGTGTGTTTGCGATGTGGCAGTTGAGCAGTGCTTACTTTGTTGGTGGATGGGCATTGTCTCTGTGTTTGTTGGTGGATTGGCTTGGTTTCTTTGCTGGGCTTGCTGAATAGAAGCCGTGAGCTTGGGGCATTTGGGATTGGGTTTCTCTGTGTGTGTTTGCGATGGGGTAGTTGAGCTGTGCTTACTCTGTTGGTGGATGGGCATCGTCTCTGTGTGTGTTGGTGGATTGAATGGGCTTGCTGAATAGAAGCCGTGAGCTTGGGGCATGTGGGATTGGGTTTCTCTATGTGTGTTTGCGATGGGGCAGTTGAGCTGTGCTTACTCTGCGGGGCTTGCTGAATAGAAGCCGCGAGAATTCATATATTTGGTGTATTCATATATTTGTTGAATTTCGACGTTCGTTTAACTTGGCATGATTACAATGGTAATGGTAGCTCCTTTGCATTCAACGTTACATTACTTATTACTGTTGTAGTGCACGGTTTAAAAATGCACTCCAAAAGGAATACTCATTCTTTCTTCTCAAACTTAAATAAGGGGTTTTCATCATGCAACCAGTTTGTGATGCAAGAGGCTATTTTATCCAAAAACAGCTGCAAATAAGCTGTTCTGAATAAGTTTTCCCAAACAGCAAGCCACCTTATCTTGATAATTTACAGATTATCAGATTGTCAGGATAATCTGCTTATAAGCAGATTATAAATAATCTGCAGCTGCCCCAAACAAACTCTATATCACATATAATTCAATTAAAAGAGAAGGAAAGATAACTTGAGGCAATCCAAAGAAATAAATGTTAATCATTTATAAAAAACAAGTCATCCATAAAAGGTAGTTCTTTAAACAACGTAGTTTTGATTGCACATTTATTCATAACTAATCCAAAGAAGGTAGGTGATGATGAGTCCAAATAATTTGGTGACAATGAGTTTGGATAAAACAAGCGATGATATCTTGCCTTGAGTTCGATAGCTTCGTCCTATGTCAAGTACTTTGAGCTATGAGAAATTCTATCTTCAAGACTTGAAGAGCAGAAGCTAGTATCTATGGAATGATGGTGGAGTATGCTCGTGTGATTCTGTGAGTACACTAGAAGTAGATAGTCACAATTGTGAGTACACTAGAACTTATATACAATAAAAAATTTGGGGCCGGTAAAGTTGAATGTCAGTATACATTATATTAGTGTATTATCTCGAAAACACGCAGGGGTCTTATGATAGTATGGTAGTAGTGGCATTGCTAAATCAACTTTTAATGTTGAGAGTGGAGTAGGAAGTATGATAGGGCATTGGGCCGCATCTTGTAACTCAATATAAGCAACCAATGGAGAATCTAGTTGTCTTTACATTGTGCCATTGTATATGTTCACTCATACGAAACATCTAATAATTTGGCATTTGCATTGGTGGAAAAGCAAAATAACCCTGTATAATTGGTGATGGAGAGGACAATATTGAGGTTGTGGAGCATCCTAGAATCCATTTAAATAAGCTGGTAAACAACAACAATGGCTAGATGATCCTTTTACCTATGCTCAACAACGCCATATATCTTTGCCTCAATGTGTAATGGAGCAATATTAGCTAGTGAAGTCAGAACAGTTATATGAAGTACAGGCACGATTTCAAGTTTGGTGGCTACCTTTGAGTCATGCTTGGGCAATTGATCAGGCTAAAGTTTGGCTACAAACTCAAGCTCAAATTCAGGCAAAGTGATTGATCATTGTCCTCCTTAATTCAAGCAAGTGGAGATAATATGATTGGTTGAGCTGATGAAGTTTGTAGAGTATTTACTGTTAATTGAATTTTTGGAATTGAGTAAGGTCAAGTAAGTGGAGTTTGTGGAACTAGAGAGGGCAATCATGTAGGGGAGGATTCTTTTGCTTAGATGATGTAAAAGTTGAGCTTTTGTTACGAATTTGATGTATGAGAAGATCTATAAGGATGATCAACATAATGTGAGCCATTATATTCATGCTTAAATTGTGGAGACACATTTTGCTTTAGATAGTAATGCTAAGATCTATTTAGATCATGATATTATTCATACCTTCAATTCAAGAGTATTGATCGTATGTATCATAATGAAAGTACGAACAATGTGAACTAGGATATCTATTTGATTATATTTTGCATCTTTATAATGATTCTATGTTGATATATATTATATTGTAACTTTTGAGCCCAATAAAAGACCTCAGTAGTGTGGGAGTCTTGATGATATTGAGAAGAATGAGGTTATAATACGAATCATATGAGTCAAAAGAATCAAGACCCCATTGAGCACAATTTAATGTTGGTGGAGACAATTTTTTTAGGTGCATTTGAAATTGCAAGTAAATAGATGACAAAAGACAATAGAGTGACTCAAGAAAGCAAACTCAGNATTCATACCTTCAATTCAAGAGTATTGATCGTATGTATCATAATGAAAGTACGAACAATGTGAACTAGGATATCTATTTGATTATATTTTGCATCTTTATAATGATTCTATGTTGATATATATTATATTGTAACTTTTGAGCCCAATAAAAGACCTCAGTAGTGTGGGAGTCTTGATGATATTGAGAAGAATGAGGTTATAATACGAATCATATGAGTCAAAAGAATCAAGACCCCATTGAGCACAATTTAATGTTGGTGGAGACAATTTTTTTAGGTGCATTTGAAATTGTAAGTAAATAGATGACAAAGGACAATAGAGTGACTCAAGAAAGCAAACTCAGTTTTTTTTTTTTGAAGTGGGTGATCCGAGAGTACTAATTTGAGGAGGACAGTTGATTTCTTTGAAGCAGGAAATAATTCTTTGAGGGATTATTTCAAACCAGTTTTGTTTTTTGTTTTTATTTTGTTTTGTTTATATTTTGATTTGAATCAAAACATANTTTTTTTTTTGAAGTGGGTGATCCGAGAGTACTAATTTGAGGAGGACAGTTGATTTCTTTGAAGCAGGAAATAATTCTTTGAGGGATTATTTCAAACCAGTTTTGTTTTTTGTTTTTATTTTGTTTTGTTTATATTTTGATTTGAATCAAAACATATTTGTTAAATTAAAATAAATAATGAATACTTTTGAAATAAAAGTTATTTTTAGTGTTTTTAAAATCATGTTGATAAAACATGTAAAGAATAAATTAAACAAATATGTTTATAAAAACAAAAGAGAAAAAGTAAACAAAAAATAAATTATTTCGAACCAGTTTTGCTTTTTGTTTTTATTTTGTTTTGTTTATATTATGATTTGAATCAAAACATGTAAATAATGAATACTTTTGAAATAAAAGTTATTTTTAGTGTTTTTAAAATCATGTTGATTTGTTTTAAAAAATAAAGACAAAACATGTAAAGAATAAATTAAACAAATATGTTTATNATCAAAACATGTAAATAATGAATACTTTTGAAATAAAAGTTATTTTTAGTGTTTTTAAAATCATGTTGATTTCTTTTAAAAAATAAAGACAAAACATGTAAAGAATAAATTAAACAAATATGTTTATAAAAAAAAAGAGAAAAAGTAAACAAAAATAAAAAATAAAGTGATGCCAAACAAGCCTTTACTTTGTCATGTTTATTGATAATTTTTCTTGTTTTAGATGGTAGAAAAGTGGAAAGGCAAGAAAGGAAGGAGTTCTATCTTAAGCTAATCAACNTTACTTTGTCATGTTTATTGATAATTTTTCTTGTTTTAGATGGTAGAAAAGTGGAAAGGCAAGAAAGGAAGGGGTTCTATCTTAAGCTAATCAATTAGGACTTTTTTGTGGCTTATTTTCTTTAAAGAATTGTAATGGAATATAGCGAACTAATGCAAAAATTTCGTAGATATTTTAATGAGGTATTGTAGACTTAATAAGGGGGATTTTAGATTACAATTTGGAAGGGTTTTTTATCTCCTAATTTAAGTTTTGTTTCTACGGAGGTGTTGAGTTTGGGTGGTTAGGGTTTGCTGGTGACTTAATTTTACGTTGTTTATGGTTAGAGATAAAAGCGAACTCGAGAGAAGGACACATATGAGGATGTGACAAATAGTATGGAACAACACATCCAAAAAAAAAAATAGATCGAAGATTAATATAATTTGATGAAGTTAAACATTTTCATAGTTATATAAAGAGAATTTTGTTCAATTAGTTTAAAGATGATACAATATACAAAATATTTACTCATTTAAATATTTCTCACTTTTTTCTTGATACCATCTTTCTTCCTTTTACTTCTCCGAACTTGGAGCAGTCTTTTACTGACCATAACACCATTTAACTATCTCTTTATGTAATGTTTAGATGTGATAGGTAAAAACATTGTTGAGGTTAAGTAGATTGTATTTCGTGGTAGGTAAAATGTTCGTAAATGTTAGGCAGATTATTTAAAAATGCATGCAAACACATGTGAATTATACATATTGTATATTTTGACTTTGCAATTGAAGTTCATAAGGAAATTATGGCTCAACTATCTTCCACTTAGAGGTTAAATTTTCAATGTGTTTTCTGGTGAAACATAGATTTTCTTAACGAGTTTCTTTATTTTCTTAGCCATAAGTTTTTGAAAATTTTAAATATTACAAGTTCTACTACTCTAGCATAATAGATCTGAAGCTTGAAGGAAATGAAGCAGTCTATTACTGGCCATAAGTCGTTACTTGAAACAATTCAAGAGCTTCAAATTTTACTTTCACAAAAAGGCAAACAACTAAGTGTAATTTTCTTTGAAGTGGAAAAAGAGCGTGCAAAAATTGAAGAAAAATTAGGGACTTGTAGATTAAAGTACACTAAAATTATTACTAGAAAAGATCACCAAATCACAAAACTATCGATTGCAGTTGTAGCCATCGTTGACATTTTATCTGCATATCGTCTAAGATATATAAGAAAAAATTAAGATTAATTTATAGTAGTCATAATTTTAAATTAGCATTTTTTAATAAATACTATGATAAATAAAATTTTATTAGTTCTTATATTTTTTTCAATAAATATTTTTCTCTTTTATTTTTATTTATGAAATAAAATATATCTTTTAATTTACAATATACTTATTTATTTTTTCAATTAACTTTTTCGGCTAAATTTTAGAAAATGTTCTTGGTAATGATAATCAGATAAAAGAAGCTTAATTAATTAAAAACTAATAAAGGAGCTAAAATGCAAAAATAATGAATTTTTAATAATATATGTNGCTTAATTAATTAAAAACTAATAAAGGAGCTAAAATGCAAAAATAATGAATTTTTAATAATATATGTTTTTTAAATTACAAATTTAATTTGCATTTTACAAATCAAATTTGTGTTGAAAAATATTATTGAAAAAAAATTTCTTTAGCAACATAAATTAATTTGGACCTATCTTTGGTTTTACCTTTTCTTTTACTTTTACATCCACTCATAAGATTCAAAGTAATAGAAGCGCCTTCTTCTAATTCTCATTTTATGTTGTCTACAGTTAAGATTAGGTCACAAAGGCTATTAAGCTTTACCTTTGCATTCATGCTTGAACTGATGTCACAGTTCTAGCACAACATGCTCAAAGCAAAAATTTCAGTAACAAGACTGATATCAACCAACCTCAATTAACTTAAAATGAAATTTTTTGAACATGCACTGCAATGAAACTGCAACCTTCTTGAGATTGAAAATGTTCTTATTATATTCTTTGTTTACCACTCAAAGCTTCTATTACATGTGATGGAGCTTTTACCTTGTTAGTTATGATTTTATCATGCAATATATTGAAGGTAACATTATTTGTTATTGACAAACATACAAGTTGCATTATATTCTGTCTAGTAGACTGCAGTCTTCTTGGATCATTGTAGGAGGCTTTTTATTTAAGAGAGGTAGATGTAGTTTCTTCTGGTACATATAGTCATCGGTTCATTTCTTGTTGTATCTAAAGTCTTTGTCATTAAACTTATTGGTCCTCAATTTTTTTTCTCGAACTCCACTATTCCCATTTTTTCTATAGAATTCCAAGACTACCCTAATCTTGATGCTAATTATTGGGTGTAAGCATGCACTTGAGATTGATGACAAACATGATGTTGAAAAAATATTTATATAAGAAAATTACAATAACGACAACAACAAGCCTTTATCCCACTAAGTGGGGCTGGCTACATGAATCTTTTTTCTCTATTGTGTCCTATTTAGTGTCATTTTTTCATTTAATTCTAATAGATTAAGATCTTTTTTTATACAATATTCCCAAGTATTTTTAGGTCTACTTCTATCATTCTTATCATAAGTTGAATCTAAAACATCTACTCTCCTAATAGAATCATCAGATGGTCAACGTTTAATATGACCAACTCATCTAAGACGACTCTCTAATCTTTTCTGTTGTTGGACCTACACTAAACCTATCATGGATATATTCATTTAGCATTTTGTCTCTATGTGTCAAGCCACTCATCCACCTAAGCATTCTTATTTCAGTAACACTTAACTTTGTTCTATGCTTCTCTTTTGAAGGCCAACATTCTACACCATGGAGCATTGCAGGTCTCATTACCATCTTATAAAATTTTTCTTACAATCTAAGTGGTACTTTTCTATCACACAATAGGCTCAATGCATTCCTCAACTTCATCCAACCAACTTGAATTATGCTAATAACATCCATATATATATCGCTACCACTTTGAACAATAGACCCAAGATATCTACAACGATCACACCTTTTAATGATTTGATCACCCATAGTTACAACCCTATCGAAGGGATTCTGATTTTCCTCCCTCTTCTTCTAAACTCTCTATTACGATTGATGGTGATCGCTCCAAGGGTCACTTTCTTGATTTCAGCAAGCCTTGGTTGAATTCGATGAATTTTTCACTGCATTTCTTCTATGGTAAGTTTTTAACAACTTCTGACACTTATCTCCTCGGTGACATGGTTAGAATTTAGGTTTAGGAGATTAAATAGAGTATAGGGCTGATTTATGGTGAGGGGAAATTTTTTAGGTCGGCTGATTTGAAAATTCAGTAAGGAAACGTAGGATTAGGTCAAGATTTGACTATAGTTTGATCGCTTTAAGTCACCCTAAGATGGAATTAGGATTGGGCTAGCTTTGATACCAAATGATACCAGGATCTAATAAACAATCAATGAAAAGCAAATATTATTATTGAATTCAAATCAGAAATTACAACAAAACAAAATGGAAATCTGAAAATTGCGACAAAACAACACGCAACACTAAAATTTGGGTTGGATCTAGGTGAGGGTGGTGCCGGTTAGGGATTTGGGCCCCCGGGAAGCGGGAATGGAGGCAGCTAGCAAGCAGGAAACAACATGGCGATTTCCCAGATTTCGGACAGTAAGCCAGCAGCAGGAATCGATGTGGAATGACTGCCCTTGGTGCAGCAGCAGCAGCATGGATGCAGTTGGAACATCAGGGGACTGGCAGTTCGGTGTGGCGACAGCAAGGCAATGACGAAGGGGAAGATGAGAGAGATGTGGGTGATGGGTAGAAGGGGATAAATACCCCCTCTGGAATGAGATACAACCAAAATACCACTCGAAACTCTTGAATACAATCCTAGAAAGGAAAGGAAATGCCGACGGCTGTCCCAAAGCAAATCACAGCAAATATTAAACCTTAAAACACCAACAAAGCAAATATATAGTCCCGACAACTATGAGTGGGTCCCACTCCAATTAGACAGCGTTCCCAAGGCAAGTTGGGCCGGCTGACTCTCACAACAAGCACTGCATCGAACAGGTTCAGGACGCCCTGCACCACCTACTGCTCTGTTTTCTCATCTGCATCCATTGCTGAATCTGTGCATATTGTTTTTTGTTTCTTTAGTGGCCGTTTCTCCCTTTTTAAGTTGAGCCGTATAGTTTTTATGATCGCCCGACTTTCACGTGATTTTGTTTATATTCTGCTATTATGTCTGTATGTAAGTATCTGTTCAAATTCTCTATTACTGTTATGAGTTTTGTTCACCAATAAGGATGTATAATTTACCAATCTGTGGGAATGAGTTTCCTTCAATCTTGTCTGTTTTTCTAAGTATTGCATGAATTTTTTTTGTTAGTTTTCTATATGATTTGCTGATGCAAATATCAAATTTTAAAATGAATGATTTGAACTATTGTTTTCCCTTTGAGTTGGCCTGTATTTATTTTTGATGGTGATGTGGATGTTAAATCTTTGACAATGCAGCTGTTGCGAAGGCTTTGGGTGAAATTAGAAGCTGGGGTTTGTTAAAGAACGTCTGGGAAGCTGGAAAAGTCATTTATACCTTATCAATCTGGGGAATTTTTCTAGCAGGGTGAGATAACCTTCCATGTTCTTTTGCTTCATCTGTTAAATATAATTTTCTACCACGTTGTCATTTCTATGTAGTCCATATCTCATTGTGCTCTGATGCCTGCTGGTTTGCATGCTTTGAGATTTTAGATTGCTAATGGTTTAGTGTTCATGGTTCAGTTTATATTATGATTTCGCTCTCTTCTTTCCCTTGTTTTACTTCCCTCTCTTTGTTATGGATGGTCTTACTGGACATTTACAGGAAGATGTACCTTTGTGTATGCTTTTTGCTGATGATATCCATCTCGTGGATAAGACGAGAGAAAAATCCTAGGAAAAACTTGAATTATGGAGGTCTACATTGGAGTCGAAAGGCCTTCATTTGAGTAGAACTAAAACTAAATACATGAAATGTAATTTTATTAGTAGTAACTCTAGTGACATAAGTGTAACTTTGGGGGATCAAATTATTAAAAGGTATGAACGATTTAGATATCTCGGGTCTATTGTTCAAAGCGATGGTGATATTGATGGGATGTTAATAGTAGAATTCTAAGTTGGTTGGTTGAAGTGGAGGAATGCTTTGAGCCTTTTGTGTGATAGAAAAGTACCGCTTAGACTGAATGGAAAATTTTATAAGATGGTGGTGAGACCTGCAATGCTCTATGGCGTTGGATGTTGACCTTTAAATGAGAAGCATAAAACTAAGTTAAGTGTTGTCAAGATGAGATTGATTATGTGGATGAGACACTTAGATTCAAAATGAGAAATGAATATATCCGTGACAGGGTTGGTGTAGCTCCACTGACGGACAAAATTAGAGAGAGTCATCTCAAATGGTTTGGTCGCATTAAACGTCGACCATCTGATGGTCTGTTTAGGAGAGTAAATGTTTTCGATTCGACTTATGTTAAACCTAGGAAGACTTAGGCTTATTGTATAAAAATTTATCTTAATTTCTTAGAACTAAATGAAAATATGACACTAAATAGGACTCAATGGAGAAAAAAGATTTATGTAGCCGACCCCACGTAGTGGGATTAAGGCTTTGTTGTTGTTGTGTTGTTGTTGTTGTTGTTGTTTTACTTCACTATCTTTACCATTGTACTTGATTGTATACGTTTCATTAAGGCGTGGTCCTTGCTTTTTGTATGTTAACATTTGATCTTATTGGTAAGCTTTGGAAGCATAATCAGCAGAGAAGACCAGAGGAGCTTAAGAAGAGTGAATTGATCAATGTGAATGTTTCGAGCGAGGTATCAACATGGGCGAATATACAGTTTTTTTTTTATTGGATTGGGGGCATTATAATAAAACAGAGCTTTAGTATTCTAAAATTTATTCCAGGTTGAACGGATTATAAGTTGGCAGACATGAATGGACTCCATAGACCCTAAGACAAAGAAGGAAATCAACCTAGTACCTAAGACCCATAGAAAAATAAAAGGAGAAGTGGCTTAATCACAAGTATTAAAGCTATCAAACATGGACTTACAATTCTACCTAGGTCACAACTGCCACTAAATGCTCTAATAAGCGTAGACGATCACATAAACATGTATAAATTATGTGGCCAATCAGGTGGAGAGAATCACATACACTTCTCACGTGATATGACATGATTCAAATATTGCATATTCCCTAATACGAGGGCTATCTATCTAGATATATATATTATGCCAATATATTTGTAATTTCTCTCTATGTTCAGCCATCTTTTTTATGTATTCTACTAATACTTTGATTAAAAGTACCGCTTAGACTTGAAGCAAAATTTTATAAGATAACTGGGAGACCTACAATGCTGTATGGCACAGAATGTTGACCTGTTAAAGTGAAGCATAAAACTAAGTTAAGTTTTGTTGAGATGAGAATGCTCTTAGAACAATTTGTGAAATGAATATATCCGTGAAAGGGTTAGTGTAGCTCCAATGACAGACGAGATTAGAGAGAGTCATCTTAGATGGTGTGGTTGCATTAAAAGTGGACTATTTGATGATTCGATTAGGAGAGTAGATGTTTTTAATTAGACGTATGTTAAGAAAGGCAGATGTAGACCTAAAACGGCTTGGGCATGTTTTATAAAAAATGATCGTAATTTATTATAATTAAATGAAAATATGACACTCAAAAGGACACAATGGAGAAAAGGGATTCATGTAGCCTACCCATCTTAGTGGGATAAAGGCTTGTTGTTGTTGTAGATTCGACAACTGCAGATTAGATGTCATATAATCATCTTATATTAGAAAGGGAATGCCATCAAAATACTGGAGTTTGTTTTGTATGGGCATTTTACATACGTACCACCAAATATATATATGTATTTACATGTCTAACACAAACTCTACTTTTTACATCTATACCACCCAAATCTTCCATCACATAAAAAAAGCCACTATTTTAACTTTTAAAATGTGAAATACATGTTTTCATTCATAGATAACGTGGCATGTATGTAAAACTTAGAAGTTTAGGTGTTAAACATGTAAATACATAGGAATTAAGGGGTATTTATGTATGTAAATCTTCCTTTTTTTTAAATATAATGTTGAGGATGGAGAATCCTTTCTTTCTTGTTTAGTACTGAGATGCCATTTTTTATTCTTGTTTCAGATTGTATAGACACCGGGCTATTGTGAAAGCTGCTGCCAGAGGCGCAACTTCCTCCGCCAAATTTATTCTTAAGGCCCTGTAATTTTTGTTTTTACAAGAATTGGTAATTGTTGTACTGTTTTCAAGATTGGCTGGTGTGTCTTGGGAAAAATTATTCCGTACGGACACCGCATGCAGAGATGCATGCCGTGTCCGATCTCCACCGTCTATCACCGCTTCGGTGGGATTTTTTTTTAAAAAAAATTGAAAGTGGATCTCACTGAAGCGTTGATCAACGGTGGAGATTGGTTGGTCTCTGTCTTGGGGAAAATTATTCAGTGCGGCTGCATGCGGTGTCCGATCTCCACCGTCCATCACCGCTTCGGTAGGATTTAAAAAAAAAATTGAAAGTGGGTCCCACTGAAGCGGTGATGGACGGTGAAGATCGGACACTGCATGCATCTCTANCGCAACTTCCTCCGCCAAATTTATTCTTAAGGCCCTGTAATTTGTGTTTTTACAAGAATTGGTAATTGTTGTACTGTTTTCAAGATTGGCTGGTCTGTCTTGGGGAAAATTATTCCGTACGGACCGATCTCCACCGTCCATCACCGCTTCGGTAGGATTTTTTTTAAAAAAAATTGAAAGTGGGGTCTCACTAAAGCGTTGATCAACGGTGGAGATTGGTTGGTCTCTGTCTTGGGGAAAATTATTCAGTGCGGACACCGCATGAAGAGATGCATGCGGTGTCCGATCTCCACCGTCCATCACCGCTTCGGTAGGATTTTTTTAAAAAAAAAAATGAAAGTGGGTCCCACTGAAGCGGTGATGGACGGTGGTGATTGGACACCGCATACATCTTTGCATGCGGTGTCCACACGGAATAATTGTTCATGTCTTGGACCTGTACAAATACTAGAAATGAAAAAAAAGAACATTGATTGCGAGTTTGAACCTATAACGTTCCTCACATTGGTTTGAATGTTGACATTTATCTAGGGTTTAGAAAATTGGACCAGACCGGCCGATTCGACCTTGAACTGATGGCTAGTTCGGTCTGAATCATATAAAAGCTCTTTCTGGATATGAACTGTCAATAACCGATCAAATCGGTGATTAGTTTTGTAAACCGACGAACTGGTCGAAGCATGGATCAACCTTACGTGACCAATTCTGCGTGATTTTGAGTGGTGTAAGGGTTTAGCATCACGGTGTAAGGGCNTCTGGATATGAACTGTCAATAACCGATCAAATCGGTGATTAGTTTTGTAAACCGACGAACTGGTCGAAGCATAGATCAACCTTACGTGACCAATTCTGCGTGATTTTGAGTGGTGTAAGGGTTTAGCATATCGGTGTAAGGGTNTTTTTTAATATTTATCATTATTTTATCATTTAAATCATATTTAATTAATATTTATATTTTTTACGTCATTCAATCGGGAATTTTGAATCTTCCATTCTTTCGGTTTGATGTCTGNAGTGCTGCATAGTGACTTTGAAGCTTTTTGGCTTTGAGAACGGGATTTTTAATTTTTATTAGTTTGTTTTTTTTTATATTTATCATTATTATATCATTATTTTATTATTTAAATCATATTTAATTAATATTTATATTTTTTACGTCATTCAGTTCAACTCCTGGTTCAATCGGAAATTTTGAATCTTCCATTCTTTCGGTTTGATGTCTTATCAGATTTTCAAAATGTTTGCTTTCACCATTTAATTATGTGGATGGGTTTTGAATTTAGGGTTGTCAAANATTTTATCATTTAAATCATATTTAATTAATATTTATATTTTTTACGTCATTCAGTTCAACTCCTGGTTCAATTGGAAATTTTGAATCTTCCATTCTTTCGGTTTGATGTCTGATCAAATTTTCAAAATGTTTGCTTTCACCATTTAATTATGTGGATGGGTTTTGAATTTAGGGTTGTCAAAATTATATTGCCGTTTGGAATTAACTCGAGCTTGACTAGTAATTAGTGACGTAAATATGATATTTATGTTGAGTTTTCGAGCCCGGTTTGACCATTCCCGCCCTACTCCTTTCCCGTTTCGCTCGCTCCCGCCTCCCTTACGCGAAAAGTCTTGAATTGCTCCCGTCTCCAGATCTCAAAAGGTCGCCACCGCGACCCTGCTATTTTGCGAAACCGCTCTCGCATCCCGCCNACTCCTTTCCCGTTTCGCTCGCTCCCGCCTCCCTTACGCGAAAAGTCTTGAATTGCTCCCGTCTCACGATCTCAAAAGGTCGCCACCGCGACCCTGCTATTTTGCGAAACCGCTCCCGCCTCTCGCCACAAGTACTCACGCTCTCTGTTTCGTGAAGAGTCGCATCTCTTGCCACTGTTAGAAGGCATCGTAGCGGCTCTCCTACGGTTTTTGGTGTTCTTCTTTGGGCTTTCTCGGGATAGAGGAAGAAAAGTGCAAGCAGTAGTTCCTTGCGGTAGAAGGAAGAAGAAAGAAAAAGAAGNTGCCACTGTTAGAAGGCATCGTAGCGGCTCTCCTACGGTTTTTGGTGTTCTTCTTTGGGCTTTCTCGGGATAAAGGAAGAAAAGTGCAAGCAGTAGTTCCTTGCGGTAGAAGGAAGAAGAAAGAAAAAGAAAAAAATTGTTCTCCCTTGGCTTCTTCTTGGTGGCTTGTGGCAGAAGAGAAATTAGTTTTATTTCTCTTGTAAGTTTATCTTCTTCGGTGTACCTTGGTGTTGAGTTTCTTCGGCGTATCTCAGTGTAGAGAGAGAAGAACAGAGACAAGAAGAGAGAGCAACGAAGTGGANATATATATATATATATATATATATATATATATATATATTTGTGAGATATACCAGTTGTTGTGGTATATATCTAGAATATGAGAACGATCTTAGATGAAGAAGCGATAAATAGAACGAAAAAATTCACACAAAAAACAGTAACACAACGAAACACACAAATTTACGTGATTCGACAAATTACCTACGTTCACAGAGTTGCAGAAAATTTTACTACTTGAGGAATTTACAACAGTCGATTGTCTCGACTTACAAGAGGAATCCCTCACTTCGTTGTTCTCTTCTTCTCTCTGTTCTTCTCTCTCTACACTGAGATACGCCGAAGAAACTCAACACTAAGGTACACCGAAGAAGATAAACTTACAAGAGAAATAAAACTAATTTATCTTCTGCCACAAGCTACCAAGAAGAAGCCAAGGGAGAACAATCTTCTTCTTTTTCTTTCTTCTTCATTCTACCGCAAGGAACTACTGCTTGCACTTTTCTTCCTCTATCCCGAGAAAGTCCGAAGAAGAACACCAAAAACCGTAGGAGAGCCGTTGTTATGCCTTCTAACAGTGGCAAGAGATGCGACTCTTCACGAAACAGAGAGCGTGAGTACTTGTGGCGGGAGGCAGGAGCGGTTTCGCGAAATTAGCAGGGTTGCAGTGGCGACCTTTTGAGATCGGGAGACGGGAGCAATTCAAGACTTTTCGCGAAAGGGAGGCGGGAGCGAGCGAAACGGGAAAGGAGTGGGGCGGGAATGGTCAGACCGGGCTCCAAAACTCAACATATNCAAGCACTGCACCGAACAGGTTCAGGACGCCCTGCACCACTTTCTGCTCTGTTTTCTCATCTGCATCCATTGCCGAATCTGTGCATATTGTTTTTTGTTTCTTTATTGGTCGTTTCTCCCTTTTTAAGTTGAGCGGTATAGTTTTTATGATCGCCCGACTTTCACGTGATTTTGTTTATATTCTGCTATTATATCTGTATGTCAGTATCTGTTCAAATTCTCTATTACTGTTATGAGTTTTGTTCACCAATAAGGATGTATAATTTACCAATCTGTGGGAATGAGTTTCCTTCAATCTTCTGTCTGTTTTTCTAAGTATTGCATGAATTTTTTTTGTTAGTTTTCAATATGATTTGCTGATGCGAATATCAAATTTTAAAATGAATGATTTGAACTATTGTTTTCCCTTTGAGTTAGCCTGTATTTATTTTTTATGGTGATGTGGATGTTAAATCTTTGACAATGCAGCTGTTGCGAAGGCTTTGGGTGAAATTAAAAGCTGGGGGTTGTTAAAGAACGTCTGGGAAGCTGGAAAAGTCATTTATACCTTATCAATCTGGGGAATTTTTCTAGCAGGGTGAGATAACCTTCCATGTTCTTTTGCTTCATCTGTTAAATATAATTTTCTACCACGTTGTCATTTCTATGTAGTCCATATCTCATTGTGCTCTGATGCCTGCTGGTTTGCATGCTTTGAGATTTTAGATTGCTAATGGTTTAGTGTTGATGGTTCAGTTTACATTATGATTTCGCTCTCTTCTTTCCCTTGTTTTACTTCACTCTCTTTGTTATGGATGGTNAATTCCACCCGAAGCAACTGTCAAGTGTGACAATAATTTTCTTCATTGTCAACTACAAATATGCAACCCGTAGCTCTAAAATATAAGCAATGTGATAATTGACCAATGCAACCCATAGCTCTAAAAGACCAATGCAACCCATAGCTCTAAACACCAATGCAACATGTAGCTCTAAAGACCAATATATCCCCAAAAATCATTCCATTTAACCAACCAACAAACTAAACAGTCCCCTTTCAATAACAGTGGTTGGATATAGAAGTGTATTATTTGGGAAGCTGCACATGGATATTCCATTCATTAATGCAATAGATTTTAAATTTCTTTACGAAACTGCATATGGATATTCCATTCATTAATGCATTATAATAAAAGCCAATGGATCAATGTTAAGCTGATGGGAGAATGGCATTTCATTTAGAAGCATCTCTATAGTAAGCTCCAATATATTTTGATCAACCTTCATTAATGCATTACAATGAAATCCGCTTAATATATTTTGATCAACCTTCATAAGCACACCCTCCATGACTTTAGTAAGGGATTGCTATCAACCAATAACATATGGTTGTGGGCATAACATCATTAAATTTCCATATGCAGCTTCGTAAACAAATATAAAATCTAATGTATTAATGAATGGAATATCCATGTGCAGTTTCAGATGTTAAAACCAAAATAAGAAAAAACTTCAATAAGCTCATCCTCAGAAACTGTAGAAAACAAACATAACTATATTTGATCCATAGCTATTTTAAATTAAAAAATTATTGAAAAGAACAAGATCAAAAGTAAGAAAATTTTAAATGAATTGAAAAAGTTCCATCACTTATTTGCTCAATCATTGCAGCTAGTGGAATTCTTCCATCCATGAAACTTGTTAGTAAATGAAATGTTTTCCTCATTCAAGATGCATA